>CANYBF011378212.1:0-32871 GCA_948192965.1 Dalechampia spathulata | reverse complement strand
GTACGCCCGTACCACTCCCCAAACTCCTCCTTCCTCACCTAAACGCACTCCTCGGCCACCTGAAATGCCTCAAACACAACCCGCACATGCATGCCATCATGCACACACCTAGTACACATGCAAATACACATCCAAGATGTCATCATGACGTACACATAAGCATAGAATACATAGCATATACGCAAACAACACATGTATACATACACGTATACATCCAATCATGCATACCAAACTACTAAAACGCCTAGGGGGTCAAACGTGGATGTAACAATGTAAGCCTTGAAAACACTGGGGTATTGGATTTGGTTGAAAATCCTTATTGTAATCGATTGATTTTAGTGGAACCCTAAGTCGAAACTTAGGAGAAAGTGGACGTGGGCAAGAGTTTGGCCGAACCACTCTAAAATCGCACGTGTTGCCAACAACAGGAGGGATTTCAATTATGTTTGAAATTTTTATAAGATTAACATTATGATGCCATCAGGGATATTATACATAAATGAAATAACGTGTGTATGTTATAATATTTAAGTGTGTGATTTTTAATAAATGTTTAATTATCTTTTAAAATAAATTGATGAATTTTTTGTAGTTGGTAGTTCGTTATGTGTAGAAAAAAGCTTTATACTTTTGTCAGATTAAGATTTTAATCCTTTGTAGGATGATTATTAATTTTCTAAAGTAGAGAATTGATAATCATGTTACGGGAGCATGTTACGCAGCTGAAAGTCATGATAAAGTTTTACCTTAGAAATTGATTTTAGCCCCCTAAATGCTAATACTTGAAGGATATTTATAAGATTTCCAAGGTAAAAGTCCATCACATGTTAGCAATGTAGGAAAAGACATATTTTTGAACTTCATGCATCGCATGAAGTTGATTTTTTCAACTTCATATGACATATGAAGTTGAAAAATCACTTCATGCGCTAGCTCACACAAGCCATAAACTAGATGCATCATATGTTTAAACCATTCATAAGGCTATAAAACATATATGTGTAACTTGGTTTCGATAACGAAAACCTGCGTCAAGCTATATCAAGGAAAGAGCAAGTTAACAACACGCGAGCACGAAAAGGCCAACTTCATGCATCATCTTGTACAAATCAAAAACTAGATATGCTATATGACCAAATGATTTATGATATTGCAAATAATATATATGCAACTTAGATTTGAAAATAGAGAACTTCATTAAGCCTATCAAAGAAAATCCAAAAGTGCATGCTCACAGGTGAAAATTTAGGGTCAACACTTGTAATCTTGTAACATATGATAATAAAATCAAGAATCAAAATAAATCATTTAACAAAGTGTTTAACCACATTCATAACACAAATTTCCAATATAAACATTCTCGTCACAGTACAACATCCATCACCACATTCATAATATAAGTTTTGAATAAAATCAACAAGCATTAACATACACCCAACATAACATTAAATATAAGGTAACCATGTAAGTCACATAAAATAAATAAGCAATTAGTTTTTCCCTAACTTCTAGCCAAGCTTTATATACACAAATATATTATCAAGTACTATACATTTAATTTAATTAGAATACACATGTATAACTCATCACCTTAATATTATACATAAATAATTTTACATAATATTATACATAAATATTTGATAATCACAGATTAGGTGTTCCTTTAGTACCTCCTAAATCAATACCTATAATGACATATAACATAATTTTCATCCATACATTTGCAATAACATACCTACTAATAACTACACAATATTATCTTTATATAAAAGATTTAATTTTCCTTATCTAAGTTCTAACCAACATTTATTATCATTTAACACAACCCACTAATGGATCCTAATACAATTAAAATAACTCATTTATTAAGCTTAAATCATCTAATTAAATATATTCTATCAAAACCTATTACATGTATTATTATATGATTTCTTAGTAAAGACTAATATAAATTCATACTGGTAATCTATATAAATTAATCTATATATTTTATATAATTCACCACAAACATTCAATGAAAATAAAAATTCAAATAACATCCTATATTGAACTAGCAATAGCTACCTATATTCCATCAAATATTATATTCTTTTAGGATCATATAATAAAGTCTCAAACTTAAATTCCTAAATAGTTACAATGAAGTCTATCCAAAATAGTTTTTAAAAAATAATTTATATCTCAAGAAACGAGCATTGGATCATCCTTAAATTTTTATCACAAAAACTAGACTTGCTAATCTAGAATATATCAAAAATTCACAGTAGGATCATGCCTTTAATTCAAGTTTTGAATTTCGTATTCCAACATCAAATAATTTATTGAAAAAAATTGATCCTAATGATCTAATATTTATTTTGCATCTCATATATACATCATCTAATACAACATTAATTTAATTTTCAAGATACACCCATCAAATAACTTCTTTAAAATCACCCAACACCTAACTTATGCATGATATTTACAAGATTAAATCATTTTCCAAAATATATAAACACATCAATTATCAATTATTAATGTCAAAATTCAATCTCTAATCAAAAATTACATCCTAAAATACTAAATCATCCATAATGAAATATAATAAACATACTTGTATACTTTTTCCTTTTTTTATAATAACTTCTCAAATTCAATTCATATAAAATCCCTAGATTAATTTTCTCCTCATTAATTTCTTCCCAATTTCCCTACTCTTCATGTGATGCGGCCAAATCTCTTATTTATCTTCATGTGATGCGGCCAAATCTCTTATTTTTCTTCATGTGATGCAGCCAAATCTCTTTTTCCTTTTCGCGTGTGTTATATTAATATAATTCTTTATTTATTAATATATATATATATATATATATATATATATATATATAATATAATTCATTATAATAAAACCAACTTAAATATAATATTATAATAAATTAATCCAATCTAAATAATTTCTAATTAAACATTATACTATAAATAAGATTAACATTTATAAATTCATAAATAATTTATATCATTTAAATGATTTTACATATATACTTATAACAAATGTTAAATTTTCATATATACATATAATTCAATATATACTATATTATTTATCCTATAAAAATATGGGATGTTACAAGTAACAAGAGGAAGAGGCATATGAAGAGCAAAAAAGAAATAGTAGGAGATTTAGGGAAGAAAAAAATAGAGGAAAGAAATTGTTAAATAATCGGAAAATAATAGATTTAATTAATTTTGTAAGTTTATATTTTTGAAAAGGTATTTTAGAGATTATAAAAGTTATTTTTACTAAAAGTGATAAAATTTTAAAGTGTAAAATTAGATGATATTTTTTTTTAATTTGAATTTATGATATGCTAAGTTGCTAATTGATCCTTTAATAATTAATCTCATGATGAGCCAAGCATCTTTAGGCTAGCTCAAGACTGTGCTGATCTCTTCTACAATATTTTCAAGGGAAATTTTCATAAATCCTCTTTGTCAGAGAGCTTTTTTTAAAAAAAATTGGAAAATATATTTTAAATGATCTCATGAGATTTTCAATATCTCATTAAAAATACTAAAATAAATTATAAATTGATAAGAAAAACGTATGAAAATTTTATAAATCTCATTTTAATAATAAATTTTCTTAGGTTTATTATTTTTTATTTTTTTACAAAAATATTAGAGAAGTTTAAAATTTATATCATGAAAATAAATAATATTTTTTTCAAAAACTCATTAAATTATATATTACAAATACAATATATATATTCATTTATAAATTTCCTACTAATAAATTATATAAATCATTCAAAATTTTTATTTAATTTAATAAAAATATCATATTTATTTTAATGATAATAAATTATATTAAGAAGCAAGTTTTTTAATTACTGTGATATACAATTATACAACAATCAATAATTAGCATATGTTAATATTTTTTTAATTAAAATTATTATTAAAAATTATGATTAAAATTTTTTTCAAAACATGTAGTCATATTCCACGTTCTAAACCATAAGATCCCTCCACCATCGGTTAATAGGTTACTTTCATAATTTCTATGGTTAATTTTCCTCTTACACTCGTTTTAATTTAATTTTAATTTATATTTTTTATCTTTTAACTAAATACTACAAAAATATCTCAACTTAATTCTGAATTTTTTTAAATAATGTATTATGATATACTCTTTAACTATTAATTAAAAATAAAAATAGATTTAAAAAATAAAAGAACAGAAGAATAATTGTAATAAAAAAATAAAACATGTAGATATGAAAAAACAAGAAGAAGAAGAAAATTGTAATTAAACTGACATCAAAAAGAAGAAGAAAAAGAAGTACATATGAAAATTGATAAGATGAAAAATGAAAATAAAGAGATATAAAAAGGATGTAAAAGGGACATAAATAATACAAAAGATATATCTTTTTATGTTAAAGAAACAAACAAAATTATCAAACATACAGATATTTACAAATATATTTCATAAAATTTAAGTTGTTTTATACAATGTTTAATACATGGGTATATTCGAGATACAACAAGTATACAAATTTATAGAGCTTACAGTAACATATATATACAAAAGGTATATAAAAGAGATATTAAAGGAATATAATAATATAAAAATTACATTTTTTATGTTAAATAAATGAGTTGAATGATTAGAAATACAAGTATTTATAACATATTTTATAAAAATTAATTTCTTATAGGCAAGGTTTAATACATGGAGACAATTGGGATACAAAAAATATGTCATACCCATATCCGGCGCAACATGCTCCCGTAGCATAATTCATAACCTCCTAAGAAAGGAAATCATTAATTACACTACAAGGGATGCATAAATTTTTTTTTTTTTACTATCTAGCATCTATTTCATTATCTTTGCATGTATGCTTAAGTACTTTGGCAATCTATAAACATTAATTACGTTTCATACATAATATAATATTCACCATCCATACATGTTTATGTTATTATACATCATTATTATATTCACATCGGTGAGTTATAGCGATTTCACATAAGTATACATTACAAACACACCACAATAAGTATTACTGCAAAATGAGTAATGAAATATGCTACATAACGAGAAACAACATCTCAAAGTACGTTATGAAAGTCCACACTGCATTTAGGATAGAGCTTTACGAAAGACTCGACCTTAGCCAATTATAGATCAGCTATCCTTGTCGCTCCCCGATTGAACTAGGTCCTATATTCATCAAATGACAAACGCTGAGTATATAACTTAGTAGTGCTATGAAAATGAGCAAATGATATTAACACGTATGAAAAATAATATCAACGTCAAATCACAGTAATTGGTAATAAGCAGTACAATTGTATCATATAGTGTCATTTTACATCACTCGTTAGCTAATAAAAGCAACGTATATTGCATATAGTAATATTCATAAATTACTATTCATGAGTTACTAATCATAAGTTACTATTCATAATTACTATTCACCATGTACCTAAAGATAATCATTAACTTCTGTATTTATGACATGTGTAAATGATAATGTATGTCTGTGAGAATGCAACCATGTTATGCACTCTCCCTCTAACTCTTTATAACATTTTATCTCATTCTGTAATATTGCGCAATTCCTTTTTTATACTGGGTCTCTTTAGGTACCGGTACTCATCTCTTGAAGGAGGCCATTTATCAATATAACTGTAGGGTTCTATGAACCTCATTTCCTATAGGAGAGTCATTGTATCTGTGTGATTCCTTGAAGGAATCCATAAACTCTGTGACCCAATACGTTTCTTTTTCTGTAACATCTCTTTTCCTTTCTTTTATCCACCTTATACCTTGTCTGTAATGTCATGAACATCTTTGCATGCTTGAATGTATGGATGTTTCATGACATGATGCATTAATGATCACACGGTACCATTCATAACATAAACTCATTACTTTGCTATCCCAAGCAGTCAAATGAATTATATCATTTAAGGACCCTATACGGGTTTATAACAGGAATAACATAAATATTTAAACATATGACCATCAATTCAAGACCTTAGGTAGGGTCATGAAAAGGAAAGCACAAACCTGCTACCGATTTGCCCTTATCTGTAACTTGGGCAGGAATATGGAATTCATTATCGGAACCTGCTACATTTCAATTTCATATCCACTTAGGAATCATATTCACATTTTCCAAACAATTATCATGCTTAGAAAGCATCCAAGTATTATTCCATAGCATTCTCTTTCAAAGCATTTCATGTATAACATTCCAATGATAAATACATACATAAGTCATACTTAAGCATATTGATATGTAAATGATATATTGTACAAGTACTTAAAAAGTTTAGGATTGTTTATATAGATACACTATTAATTTGGTAAGTTACTATTTATTTGGTCATTTGGTCATTTTATATAATGAAATTCCTAATTGTTTTATATATTTATTTTATAATATGTGCTTCTTTAATGTCCCTTAATAGAAGTATAAGATCATGCATTTAAGGATTTAAAATAAAATTTGATACTAAATTACTTTAGTATGAAAACATGCATGCATTTTAAGTTCATACACATTCTGCCTCATAGAACAGTTCTCATTTTACAAGCATTTTGACTAAGAAAATGACCTTAAAATTGAGTGATTCTTGCACCATTAGAAACTAGACTTAAATATCTTTCCAACAATATATTATATGCTTAAAAATTCAATTGTTAAAACCTTCAAACATCAAATTAACAAATGCCTATCAATTCTGCTAAATTTCTGCTCAACTATGACATCCTAAATGATGTGGCATTTTGGACCAAGAAAATGCCTTCAAAAATTTTTAAAATTAGTAGCATTATAACCTAGATTCAAAGAGATTTCCAATGGTATATTATGTGTTCCATAATTCTAAGGATAAGGTGGTCAAAATGTAATTATCGTAAACCCATAACTCTGCCTCTTTTAAAATTTCAGTTTCAGCAGTTATGTACACCTCATTTATATACCACATTCATTGTATTCAATCACCTTAACACCTTACCATATTGCACATACAACTACCTTAACATGTTATAAACAATACCAAATCAAATTTTCCAATGTTCATGCATTAAATTATCACATTAAGCAGTCATTAACACAAACACACACATGTTGTCCTCTAAGTACCAAAATGCATAACTTTTGCAATTCCAATTCAATTGCCTTAAAACTTTGTTTTCTTTATTCTAGCACTACAATTCTTCATTTCCATACACAATCTGATGATTTAATGCATTAGACCAAAATTTGGCAGCCATATACATAAGTTCATATTTTTGGGCAGTAACCATTTTTCACATAATTCTCACATTCCAACCCACTTTTCATGCATATTTCTTTATCTTCATCATATTTCCTCACTTAATTTACATCACACACATATGAAACAACATTATAAGAGTCCTTTCAACATAGGTCATCTAGGGTTTTTGCTCACATCAATTCCAAACATGAAATTTTTGAAAATTTGCATCAAACAGCTAAATCAAGTGTGCTTGACAACATTTCATCATCAATTTCATAAAATCCATGCATAATCTCCATGACCTAATTTTTCAGCTGCCAAAAACTCAAATTCCAGCAAATCACAATAAGAAATAAAAATATATATATGAAGAACTAAGTGAAAACAACTTCAAAAACATAAAATTCATTCAAAATTACCTTAGAAATGATTAATCTTTAACTTGGAAAGTAAAAAGAAGGAAAAAGGAAGAAGAATTGGAAAGAATAGAGAGTGGAAGGTCTGACATACGAGATTAGGCTTTCTAATTACCAATTTATTTATTTTATTTTTAATTAAATAAAAAGTCAAGGATGGGTCCAATCAAATGGTGACACTCATCATTCCATTAGTTCCTTCCTTTTAATTACCCTTAATTATTTTTTTATATCTTTTTATTAATATTTTTATGCCATACATAATATACATAAATACATACATTAATATACATCCATAAATACCTTTGATTTCCTAAAATGCCCCTCTTTCCATGAAATTACCAAAATACCCCTACTTTCAACCTAACTTATTTTTAACTCTAATTCCTTTCATGACTTCTAATATATATACTTTTACATAGAATAACATGTTTAACATATCAAAACAGTACATTCCCTTTATGCTTTTATTCTAAGACATCATTTAAGACATGTTTCATAATTCATTTAAATTGCACATAATAAGGCATGAACATTGCACTTTCATAACTTTCATCATTCTAATTTATGCATAAAATGCAAACATATAAGGATGCTATGAATGTGGATGTGACAAAATATACAAAATGTAAAGCATAAAATATCAAGTATATAAAAAATGTATATTAAAAATTTACAACAAACTCATTAAAAAATTATGAAAAATAAAGAATGATATGCATAATCATTCAAATTGAAAAAATATTAGATATAAAAATGTACAATTACATTACTTTAAAATCATTAAAAATGTAGAATAAAAAGATATATTATTCAATAACAACAAATTCAAACTATTACATTACTTAAAAATTTAATACTAAATAATTATTCATTAGAATAATAACAAAATGAAGTTAAAACTCTGACATTATAATATCAATTTCAACTTGTATTAATGTCTCCTTATTGAAAGAATTTGGACATTGAATCATAATTTTCCTTGGAATATTTTCTTCTCTACTTTCTTTACTTTGAAAATTTGCTTTACAAGCAAAATCATCCATTGCACATTTAAGAAAAATGAATATTTTATCTGTTAAAAGAATTAGTCTTCTAGTTGGTTAATACACCCTATTGTTTAGGATTTTGTGATTTGTTTGACTAGTTTCTTAGCTGTTAACGTTATTATTTTTCTGTTAGTTGATTTTTCTTTTTTTCTGTTGCTTTGTAAAGCTATTTATATAGCTGTTTCAGTTCATCAAAAATGGTAAGGAATTCAGCCAACAACTTTCTTTTTAACAAGCACTTCAAGATTGGTGAGGTTAGTGACCGACTCTGGAAAATTGCCCCTGAAGAGATTGTAAGAGAAGTCTAGTAAGCGGAGGGACTTCAATGGTGAAAAGTCAGGAAATGTTCCGTTCAGATACAAGAAACTCAAATCCAGCTCTTCCAAGAAAGAACAGTTGGTGATGCTATGAAGGAAGTCGCCTTGGAGATGGTTGTCACCAAGATTAAGAACACGCAATCGTGGCAGAGAAGAGCAAACATGAGGTGGAAAACGACCTGAGAGCGACCACCCAGTTATATCAATCTTCTCAACATACCCTTTTCCGTTGTAACCGATTCCCGTAAAATTGCAGTAAGGTATGGTTCCATTGACATCCCAATCGGACAAAGCATTTCCTGACAAAGCAGTTTTCATAAGCACGAAGAACTCGGTCTGGTTAGCGGTGATGAGTGCACTGGATGGACTAGATAAACAATGGATACGGAAATGACAATTAACAGAACAGCCATAGGAGGTACAAGCTGAGGCCAGAAAGAAGTGGGAAGGTAGTTAAAAGAAGGAAGTCATAGACATTACCGCCATCTCAGGAATCAATTTAAACCGTAAAAAAGCAATGTAAAAACGGCAAAAAAACAACAGCAGGATAGCTAAACTTTCCTGACTTGTTAACAACCCTTTGACATGATATGGATGGAGAGGCCTGCAGGGGACCGTGTGGACGAGGTTGCGATGAGTATTACAAGTGAAACTGTGCAAGATAAAAGCCGGGTCTAGGCATGCTTCACATGGGATGGGATTGAAGTCTAATGAGTATGTAGTATTTACAAAAATATTTGTAGGAACATCATTTTATGATTTTAATAAGGTTTAATCTCAGATTAATTAATTTATTATTTTTATGATTTAAAATTTTTTTTTTTTTTAAATCCTTCATTATAAAATATAAATTAAACGGTATTGGGCCTCGTACAAATCAATGGGAGCCGGGTCAGAACAATGCTCAGTCCGGTTAGAACAATTACTATTTTTTTGTAATTTCAATTTATTACTTCTTTATTAGGAAAGTTTTTATATTTTTAATTTCAAAGCTCATAATAGTATTATATCAATTACTTTTATTTCAAAATATTAATTTATTATTGATATAATAAAATTTAAATTTATTAATTCGTTTAAAATATGATTTGTAAATAAATCATGTTAAATTGGATGGTGTTAAGTTTAATTAGTTAATTTTTTAAAAAAATTATATTATTTTAATTAATTATATGAAAAGTGATATTGATGGCAGAGAAATAAGAAGCGAACAGTTTGGATTGACTAGTCATGTACAGTGATTGGCCCACTCGGAACTCTCAAGATTGCAGCTTTCTTCCAACTACTAATCATTATAACCTTTAATCTAATCTGCTATTACTTTATTATTTGGAGTGGCTTTCCCATTAATAGCCCAAGTGGCGCAGACGGGTAACTTTCTCCTTACAATTTACATTTTCAATGACCAAGGTTCTAAGCTTTACTTATTTAAAGACAGGGCAATGTTGTGAAGAAGATGAAAGCAACAACTCAACTATCCTGATTAGCAATAGTTGATCCTTTATGCATTGAAACTGGGTCATGATTGTCCAAGTCTTGAACAGTTCCTTACCATAGCCAAGCAACCACAAGCATGGCTTTTGATGCCCTGTCTTGTCGCTTGGGAAAACTATTCCCTTCAATCAAAAGTTGGCATCTTTTTTATTATGATTATGATTATTATTATTATGGTCTTTCCACTATGATAAAAGAGACATCTTTTTCTCCATGAATCCTATTCTTGGAGGACCCCTCTTAACCACTCGTGAAGTTGAAACTCAACACACGTGTAGATGTGCACTTATTCTCACATGTGCATGCTTGCTCATATATATATATATTTATCTGAAAAATAAATATAAAGTTTGAGCTTGGATGTTGTCCCCTAAGTCATGATATGTATTATTTGCGGTAGAGAATTTTTATTTGATTGCTTGCACTATATATGTTGAAGCATCCCCTGTCATCATGAAGTGGAAAGAAACCTGATTTGGTTTCAAGGAAATGACTTGATACTTGTGAAAATTGTTTCTAACTGCACATGATATTGTCTGTAAGATGACCTACTCTACTCTAGTCATTTGGCGTTAGATTACTAATTATGTGTGTATATATATTTGTATGTATATAATTGCTCTAGCTAGCTAGTGGAAGAATCATGTGTCCAACTGAGAATAACTTTAGCCAAGAAAAGAAGAAAGAAAAAAATAATTCCAGTTGAGAGTAAAGGTTCTTGGCTCACTATCAACGGTGAAGCCAGCATGGAAGCTTTTCCACTCCTTCACCTCCATTACATCAGGGCAACTAATCTACGCTCAGAAAAGAAGGAATAAGGAAAACGAGCCTTCTGTTCTGCCCTTAACTTCAACCAAGACGAAGATGACAATCAATCATCCAGCAATCAATTAGTCAGTCTGTCCTGTTAATCTTTCAAGTGGATAACATGAGGGAAGTAGGGCCGACCCACATGTGAATCATGTCCTGATTTTAAAAATCAGAATCAGGACTCCACTCCAGGGCTAAAAGGAAAATGCCCATGCGAATCACAACCCTTGATTGACCCTTGGCCAACGATGCGCCTTTGCTACAGTCTGCTTTTCTTTGGATGGCTCTCTTATAAAATGTAAAGCGAGGATTAAAACAAAAAAAGGGAAAAAGAACAAAACTTTCAAAAGCTAGGAAGTGATTTCATTTGTGGGTCAATGAAAGATTAACTCTTTGTGTTATTGTAAAGCAATCATAGTTGATTAAACTCCTCAAGTCCTTACAAGAGCCCAAAAGAAAAAAGGCAAAAGGAAAGCATAAAATTGTAAAAAGAAAGAAGAGAAAATAATCTACAAGCTACTGTAGTTAAAAAAGAAAAGGTAAGAAAGAGTTATTAGGTGCAGCTTATGATAAGGCCCACTACGTAGTCAATAACTAGCGGACAAATATATACTATTTTATAGATTCTATATACTTCACCTACAACCCCACCATTTTGCCGTTGAAATCACAATTCATTCTTGCTGTTTATCTTAGTGGCGTTTGACGTCTCTTTGGTCTTATTAGACGACTTGCAAGAATCGAATCTGCATGGATCAGCCTCGATCAGCAATTGGACGACCTCATTCATTGTTGGGCGAGGGGCTGGAATCTTACAGGTGCAGCAAATGGCAATCCGCAGAACCTGTATCATCTCATTCCTGAAGGACCCTGATATTCTTTTGTCCAACATCTCAGTCACTCCTTCCTTGGTGTCCAGTTTTGTCGAAACCCAGTTTACTAAATTCTTGGTCTCTCCAAAATCTTCCTCTACCGGCTTCTTGCCTGTTATTAGTTCCATTAGAACCACTCCAAAACTGTAGACGTCACACTTGGTTGTTGCTTTAGATGAATATGCATATTCTGCCACAAGAATGAATTGAATTCTATCAAAACCCAACTAAGATTATGAACTAATCTTCTAAAAGAAACATGTAAACCTAGTGAAAACAATACAAGGAATTGTACACAAAAATGAATAGGCCACCGTTCGTACCTTAACGTGAATTTGCGGTCAAGAACGTATAATATGAATTTAGAAGCCAAGCGACCAAATTGCATGACAATACCAGTGTATAAAAGAAGCGGTACAACTCAAACAGGATGTAAAGTTATATGTCACCGTGTAATTACCTGGAGCAATGTAGCCATAGGTTCCTGCAACAACAGTGCTAGTGGAATCTTTCCCTCCTCGTGCTTGCAAGACCTTGGCTATGCCAAAATCTGCAACTTTGGGCTGGTAGTCAACGTCCAGCAGGATATTGGTCGACTTTATATCTCTGTGAATGATAGGAGTCAAGAGATCATGATGGAGATAACCCAAGCCCTGTGCAACTCCAAGAGCAATCTGATGACGGGTTGGCCAATCCAAATGGATCCAGTTGTTGTCAATGGCGTCCCGCAGGTTCCCATTCGGCATGTATTCATACACCAATAGCCTGCAATCCAAACTGGAGAAATAGCAATAGAGTTTGACTATGTTCTTGTGCCTTATACTCCCAAGGGTCTCGACCTCAGTTTTCAAACCCTTGTCTGGAAGCAACAGATCTTCTGTAGTCGAGTCTTTGCTTCTCTTACTCCAAAGCTTCTTCACCGCAATAACTTCTCCACTGCTCAATTCAATCTTGTAAACCACCCCGGACCCTCCTTGCCCCACTTTGTTTTTCTCGATCATACCTTCGAAGATTTCTCGTTGGTCGAAACTTAAGCGATGGAAGCTCTTTACTTCGTATGAGAAGAATGATGAAGACATGGTCTCGTCCCTTTCCATCAATCTATCTTTACTAAGTTTGCGCCTTAGATACAAGAGAGCTCCAACCATAATTATAATCGCAGTAATCCCAATCACCCAAATTGAATTCAGTCTCTTTCGATTGTAAGTCTTTGAGCATATGGGAAAGTTTTGATATGATGAAACGTAAACTGGAACACAGAGACCAGGGTTGCCTGAAAAGCTTTCCAATAGGCCGCCTTTAATTAGTGAGAGAGGAATTGGACCAGAAAGGCGATTGTTTGAAAAGTTGATGGAATTTGGTAATAGGAAGCTTAGATTTTCTGGGATATTTCCAGTTAACAAGTTCTTGGAGAGATCAAGAACATTAAGAGATGTCAGAAAAGATAACGAGTTGGGAATCGAAGAGTTCAGCTTGTTTCCTTGCAGCATCAACAAATTTAGCTTTGTCAAATAGCCAATTTGAGAAGGTACTGGGCCAGACAGGGAATTATCGCTTACATCAATCTTTACCAGATTGATGGCTCCTGATATTTCGGGAGGTAGAACTCCTGAAATCTTGTTGCTTTGCAGGAACAATTCTGACAAATTTCTAGCAGTTCCAATTGTGTTTGAAATGGAACCGCTAAAATTATTGTAACTTAAATCAATGATTGAGACATGCGGAAGACGCAGAAGCCCTTCTGGTATTGAGCCCTCCAAACGGTTATGACTGACTCGAAACCGAATAAGAGTGTTGCATCTTGCATAACTATCAGGTAGCTTTCCAGAAAACATATTATCTAAGACAAGGAAATACAACAGTGTACCTCCTTTGCAAACCTCTGTTGGTAATGGTCCAGATAGGTTGTTCTCTGACAAGTCCAAGACAATCATGTGGGACAACTGCCCCAAGTTCCGTGGCACTTCTCCCGTAAGATAGTTGTCATAAACTGACAGTATGTGCAAGGTTGTCGATTTGGCAATAACACTTGGGATTTCTCCTGTAAGGCTATTGTTGTACAACTGCAGAACTTCAAGCTTGGGGAGACGGCATATGGATTCTGGAATAGTTCCTGTCAACTTATTAACTGACATGTCCAAATCTACTAGCTCTGTCAAATTTCCAAGTTCTTCAGGTATGCTGCCAGAAAGGTGATAGTTATAGTAGAGCTCAAGCTGCCGTAAGTTCTTCAGCGATCCAATCTGTGGAGGAATTTGACCTCTGAGGAAATTTCCACTTAATTCAAGATCAAGGAGCGACGTCATGTTTCCTATTGTCGCTGGAATTGGACCGTATAGATTGCATGTCGTCAAGATCATTGCTTTAAGCTTTGCCAGCCTGGAGATGTTCTCTGGCAGCTGCCAAAAATTGATTTCCTCATTTTCGTTGAAGTAGAGCATTTCAAGATCTGTCAGATTAAGTAACGACATAGGAAAATCACCATTAAAGAGGTTGTATGACAGATCAATTATGCGGAGGGATTTCAAAACTGAGAAATCAGGAAGCTTTCCACCGAGATACAACGAACTGACATTCAGCTCTTCCAAGAAAGAACAGTTGATGATGTTATGAACGAAGTCACCACGGATATTGTTATGGCCCAGACGGATTACACGCAACCCCGGTAGGTAAGAGCATATGCCATACGGAAAGTGGCCAGAAACTGACCAACCAGTTATGTCAAATTTGTCAACATACCCTTGGCTGTTACAAGTAACTCCCTTGAAATTGCAGACGGATTTCCCTCCGCTCAAATCCCAGTCGGCCAAGGCGTTTCCTGATAGAGAAGTCTTCAATATATTGAAAAACTGAGATTGGTTTGCGCTAATAGCTTCCAAAGGACAGACTAGAAGAACAAGCGATACAGAGAGGAAGAAAACAAATTTAGAAGCCATGAGAGACAGAGCGAGAGAGGAGGTGAAAAGGTGGTTGAGATAGTTGTTGCAGAGAAGGAGGTGAAGAAGAAAAGAAGCATATAAATGATATGATTGAGGGAATCACTGGGTGCAGCTGTGCAGGCTCTGATTGTGAAAAGGAGTCTCATGCTATAGTTTTCCTGAGAAATAAAGAGAGGTTATGCAAATCTTTCCATAAAGTTGCTTTACGTTTATACCCCACTAACTTGTTTGGAGAATAACATTTGTTCCAGGTTCCTTATCCTGATCAGATGTGCCCAATAAACTGCATCTCGTCCTGATCACCGTTTGATCCCCTGACCAGGACCTTTCTTGTGATCAATCTCTACCTCTTGGACGGCCAGAGCTCAAAGTTTACCCTTTCAACCATCAGATTATGATGCACTTTTGTCCATGCTGGTACGTCCCTCTCATGATGCTTTAATCAAGGCACTGCTTAAATTTCAGCGTGTCAATGTATACTGAGCTGAAATCTAATTGGTGGATGAGATCTTGTCCCTGTGTTAGACAGATCTTTATGACAGGAAAAACCAAAACCCGATTCGTTGATTACCTTCCCTTTTTTATCCAAAACCAAGCTACTACAGAAACAATAACCCTGTAATATTCAGCTTTGACAAGGACTCTCACTCTCAGGATTTTTAACTTGACTGCAACTGATCTAGTGTCAGCTTTAACCCCCATAAGACAATTAACTTCAGTCGGATTACTATTAATTTCCTTCCTTTTACCCCTGAGAGTGTACAAAATTCCTGACCAGGTGGGGTAACAGAAAGTGGGAATAATATTCTATCAGGCAAAAGAAAATGATCGTGCAGGGGAATTTGCATTACAATGGCCAGGGACCATATTCCAAAATAATTGTTTAATCGATGTGGAGATTAAGACAATAATATAAAGAAAGGTACAGAAGGAGTACAGTAACATGTTTTGTCATCTTATCCCATGTAGGATCCATCATCGTGATCTACAAAGAACCCAATTGCCAAGCCTGCAAAGCATTTCTCTCTGTTTTTCTTTTTCTTTTCTTTTCTTTCCTTTTTCCCTATAGAATAGTGTTTAAAGTGCATGAGAAACAGAGTTGTTACGAACTTGGAATATGATTTCATTTCCTACTTTTCATTCTTCAACAACTTACAGATCAACTTCATTTCTTTATTAACGATTGGCAGAACCGATCAAATAAGGGTTTTGCAGATCAACTTCACATCGTTCTCTGAAATTCTACTGTTGAACTTAGCCTATGAAATATAGATCTTGATAAAAGATCAAACGTGGAGCAAAATTAAATATCAATACGGATAGGTTCATACTTTTCTTGTAGTGGCAGTTCATTGAAAGATCTTTTCTTCTGTCGATGCTCTAAAAGAATGAATTGGGAGACTTTTAGCAGGAGAGTGACTGTTATGTTTTTCAATTTTTGCTGGTTGTAGGTGCAGCCGATGTATAATATGATGTACAAAAATCCTGATAGAAAATGGAAAGGAGGTAAAAGGGTCCTGTGAGAAGGGCCCGAAGGAATGCTAAGCCCGTCTGTATTGATTAGTGGGGAATCTGCGGTAGTATTATAGAATACATTACAAGTGCTCAATGATGAAAAAATGCAAAGCAAAGATGCCCACTTCTCAAACAATACAATACAATAAAATGAAATGAAAGGCATTTCTGGGTGTTGATATGGCAAGTAAAGCAACGCTGGGGTCAGTCTCTGACATGGCAAATCCTTACAAGCTGCTTTGGCTTTTCCTTCACCGACATTTTCCCCCCTTGGAGTGCTTAAAAGATAGCAACCATTCCCCAATTGCATTGGCTTTTGGTGAGAAATTGACTACCATTTTCTTCAAATTGGGCAAATAGCAATTTCCATATTTCCCAATCAAGAAATTTATTTTTCATAAAAAATGACTCCCTATTATATATACATACATACATATATATATATATATATAATTGAGCACGTACATGGGTCAATCTTGGACTGTAAAAATTAGTTTTGCTGGTCTATAAATACAAATTTACCGTTGAAACAAGAGATCTTGTTGTGGTAATGAAGGCTAAGATCAAGAGCTAAACGTTTTGCCACACGTGCAGGTTATTATAGTAGGATTTCATGCTGCGGCATGCCGCATCCCTATACATAATTGCATTCTTTTTCTTATTCTCTATGGGATATGGTGATCTTTCTGGGTTATCTCATTTGAAGGAATAAGCTTTATTTCTATATGATAATGGAATGGAATGGAATAGAATAGAATAGAATAATATTGGAGGGGTTTGCTTTATATAGTCAATTGATGGATAATTATTTTACGTAAAACATTATTTAATTTAACTGAGTCAGCATTTACCATTATACACACACACACACACACACAATCGTAGGGTTAATTATGGAGCTGGGAGTTGGGAGTTGGTGTTATTAAATATATAATGAAATGGGTTGGCCATCATTCATTCCTATAGCATGGCCGAAGTGGGAAAATATTTTAATAGCATGGATATCACTCACCATCTATGTCAGTGCTCATTATTCCTAATCATATTTGTGTTTTTTTTTTATCCCATATTTTCACTTCTTTGCAACAAGCTATTTATTGAATATATTCTGCTATTTTCCATGTCTATTTATGATAAAATCATATATTTCTTCAAATTATAAGATATAAATATTTTTATTAAATTAAATCAATAATATCATTATAAATAATTAAAACATGTTATTCACAGTACATAAAATATTCATCTAGAATTATTTTTTTTGTTAAAGAGCAAGGTATTATAATATAATTAAAAAATTTATTATTTTAATTATCATAATAATATATTTCATTATTTTTTTTTCATGTAAAGTATTCACTATCTGAACTACAAAAAATACTTTTTATCCCATAGTTATATAAACACATATCACATTTTATCATTATCTATTTACATCAAATAATTAATTATTTTTGACCATTTCATAATTATGAATCTCTTGAATTGAATTAATTACAATTATCAGCGATTTTAATGATATTTAGTTTTTTTTTTCTAGCTATCATTTTGTAGTTGTTAATGTCTCTATTTAAAGCTAATGTGTTATGTAATTAATATAAAATATTGAAAAAATGTAAAACACTAACCTTTAATCTTAAAAAATTAAAGGGATTAAATTTTTATGAAACATTTTTTTTTAATTTCTAAATTTTATATTTAAGATGTCATCTAATAATATAAAATAAAAGAATAATAACTTTATCAAATCAAAATATTAAATTAAGAAATGATTCATTTTAAAATGTTTGACAATGGATATTTATATATATATATAAAAAGACATGTTTTGCAGTAAAAAAAATCGGTATTCTTGAGAAAAATTATTTTAAAAAATTTCCAAAAATTAATCTGCACGAGATTCGGAGTGGCCAGTCTGGACGTGTTTGGGCCTTGATGAGCCCAATATGATATGGAATGGATGGGCTAGTACAATGCCAGTGATGGACTTCCGAATTATAAAGGGTTTTGGAAGCTGCTACGTCACTGCCTGCTTTGGATATGAAGGAAGACATCCGGAGGTTGAGTAAAAGATGACGTTAAAGATTGGAATGGCTGAATTTGGTTATATTATTGGTGAATTCATCACGTGAATAACGTGTGTATTTCTTTTCCAAACCCCAAGCAACATCCACCTCCATTTCCTGCTAAACATGAACAGATGTCTCCCTCTTTTGTCCGCACTCATCCACCCATGCCTCCTTGCTTCCTAGTGTATGTTTAGATATTAATAACTACAACTACTGTGTTTCATAGCTTACGTAAGAAGTTAAACCCATCTAAGAATTTCGATTTTATCAGATAATCATTGTTACTCCTCTTGGATGAATTATTGTGGAAGCAACGATTGTTTGAAGATATGGGTATTTATTGTTGAACTGTATAGCATGTATGGTGTGTTAGGTGTCAACGTCTGATAGCGTTGATATATATACGTATATAAAGCTTAGTCAAGTCTGAAATTAATAAAAAAACAGAAGAAGAAATGAACTTGGCTTCTAAGGGCGGCTTGATTGATGAGGAAGAGCTTCCTCCAGACACGAACCCACTCTGGTTCGGTTCTGTTGCCCTAACAATACCTCCGCTCTTCAAGTCTACGGGACCTTGTTTTTCCCATTTGAAATCATACATCTGTTGTAATGACCAGGAATTATGACCATGGATGAGCAAAACAACAAAGAAAAGGCCCTTTCATTTTATTAAACAGCCATGGCTATTTGCGTCAAGTGACACACAAAAATTGCATACTCTAGCTAATATGTTACACCATTGGTGCCAGTTACAACTAGCAGAATCTGGAAATTTGTTTCCAGGGGACATGATAACATAAGAGGATACATCTTTGCTCCTCGTCTGTTGTTGCCTACTTCTTGGTAGCACTATCTTTGCTAATGACAATACCAACCAGCTTACATGGCTGTGCATCTCCTAGCATTTGAACCACGCTTCTCATGGTGGGTCTTAGCGTTGGAAGTCTCGCAGTGCACAGAATTGCAATCCTCAAAACCTTGACAGCATCTTCCTTGAAAACATCTGGGATTCTCGAGTCTACTGTACTCAACACTCTCTCTTTACTCTTCAAGTTGCCAGATACCCAATCGACAATGTCTTTGTTGTCTCCATATTCCGGCTCTATAGGCCTTTTTCCGCTCACAAGCTCCATTAACACCACCCCGAAGCTATACACGTCACTTTTCTCATTCACTTTGTAAGTGTACCCGTACTCTGCAGAAAATTAAACAACCTAAATCAGTGAATGACATATAGATAGATCACTCTTATCGTAATTTGTTCATCAGAACAACATCAACTGAAAATAAGAGAATCGGTAACATGATCAAAATACCTGGAGCTATGTAGCCATGAGTACCAGCAATGACATGTGTTGAATCTTTGCCGCCATTGGCTTGGACGATCTTGGCCAGTCCGAAATCAGCAATCCTAGGCTTCAAGAACTCGTCCAGCAAAATGTTACTGGACTTCACGTCCCTGTGAATAACCGGTCTGTCGCATCCGTGATGCAAATAGTCAAGTCCCTTGGCGGCTCCCACTGCAATCTCGTATCTTGTTTCCCAATCTAGCTCCATCTTCTTTGAACTATGCAATCGATCCCATAAGCTTCCATTAGGCATATACTCATAAACCAGCAGGCTTGAATCCTCGCTAGTAATGCTACAATACAGCTTCACTACATTGACGTGCCTTATTGAGCTCAAGGTCTCCACTTCTGCATCGAATTCTTTAGATTTCTGTCCCCGTTTAGCAAGCATTGGCGTCGTGCTCCAGCTCTTTCTTCTGCATCCTGAATCATTGTTCCAAATATGTTTGACAGCAAGTTCTTTACCATTTCCAAGCAAGACTTTGTACACGTTTCCAGACCCTCCTTTTCCTATCAAGTTATCTTCTTTGATGGAATCGAGAATCTCATCCTCACCGAATGTCAACACGTGGAAGGACTTCACGTCCCAAGATTCTTCCTTCAAAGACCGGTCGTGATTCTTTTCTTTATTCTTCAAGTAGAACAAGTACACAAGTGACATGATCAAGATTGCTGCCCCAACAACAAAGCAGCTAATGACTGTACGAACATCTCTGGACATCCCAGTTTCAGGCTTGCATCTCGCGAAACTGCTCACAGTTTGGCTGCAAAGGCCACGATTTCCATCGAAGCTTCCGTTGTAAGCTTCAATCGATAGAGATTGAGGTATGCGGCCGCTTAATCTATTGTTGGTTAGATCAAGAAGGCTTAGCCTCAACGATGACAAGCTATCTGGAATTCTACCTGAAAGTTGATTCTCCGACAGATTTAAGGCATTCAAAGTTGGCAAAGATCCCAGAGAAAATGGGATGTCACCAGACAGTGAATTATGAGCAATGTTTAAATCAGTAAGTGAATCACAAGAGCCTAAAGACTTCGGTATCGAACCAGATAAGATATTATTCTGCAAATGAAGACTGGTTAAGCGCTTGAGTTCGCCGATTGTCTCCGGTATCTTACCCGTGAATTGATTGTCATTCAACTGAATAGAAACCAAAGAGGTAGCTTGCGAAATCTCCTCTGGCAATTCACCTGATAAACGATTGTTTGCCACGATCAACTGACCAAGAGCTTTAGCATTCCCGATGTCGGGTGTCAACGAACCTTCAAGCAGATTTTGTTCTATGTCAATTATGTTCACCTTAGGCAATCCCCATATTCCAGCGGGAACAGTGCCGGAAAGCGAGTTTTTACTAACTCTAAACCTCGTTAAAGTCTTGCAATTTGCATAGCTAGATGGAATTTCGCCGGTGAGATTGTTCTCAAGCATGAGAAGCGCTTCCATAGTCCCTTGTTTGCACATATTGGGTGGAATTGGACCCGTCAAGTTATTCTCAGACACATCAATGAAACCAAAATTAGCCCAAGAACCGATCTGCTGAGGAATTTGACCGGTTAATTTGTTTCCATACAGAGAAAGATTCACCAGTTTCTTGAACTGGCCAAACTCTGCAGGAATTTCACCGGAAAGTTCATTATAGAAGAGCTGCAGAGTTACAAGATTAGTCAAGAATCTCAATTCAGATAAATCTCCTTCTAAATGATTCATGGAGGCATCGAAATTTTCCAGCTTGGTGAGGTTTCCCACTCCAACTGGTAATTTTCCAGTCAAGTTGTTATTGTAGAGCTCGAGCTGCCAAAGATTCTTGAGCATTCCTATTTGTGAAGGAATCTCTCCTGAAAGATTATTATCAGAAACCTCAAAGTTTTTTAACTCTGAAAGTTTCCCAATGTCTCGAGGAATCGTGCCACCGATGCTGCAGTTGGCTAGGTACAGCCAATTCAATTTGGTTAGCTTTAAAATCTCGGATGGGAATGGGGTTGGATCGAAAGGATTGTCCCCTATGCTCAGCGTTACAAGACCAGCGATATTTTCCAACGATTTCCATGGAAAAACACCAGAGAATCCACTTTGGTTCAAGAAAAGATGCTGCAATTGTTTCAAAGCAGAAAAGTCCGGAAACGGACCGCTAAACAGGTTGTTTCCAAGATCAATATACTGAAGTTTCGTGCACTTATTCAAGTCAGCAGTGATTCTACCAGATAAAGAATTGAACCCAAGCGAAAGCCGCTCTAGAGATTGAAGATCGCATATTGAATCAAGAGGAAGTACACCGGCTAAGTTTAGATTCGGAAGCTCAATTTGTTGGACTGAATTATTCGAGTTACAGGTGATTCCAGTATAGCTACAAATGGAATGAACTGTATCCCAATTATCAAACACATTAATTTTAGAAGTTCGAAGGGAGGTCTTGATGTTGTGTAGTATTTGAAGTTCATCAGAAGTGATGACAGAGAAGAGGCAGAGAAAACAGAGGAGAGACAGAAAAGAAGAGGAATAAGAAGGATAGGCCATTGACATGGCTGGCGGAGAATTGGCAGCAGAGAAGAAGAGGGTATGAACCTTAGGTCTTCCAAATTAGAGAGAAGGAAGAAGAAGAAGATGTGACCCTTGGTTAACCGGGGTGGATGGATGGCGGGGGGTGGTTCATATTTGATCTAAACTTACTGCGGAGCATTCGTTTGGGTTTAACTTTTCTTATTTAGTGGTAAAGCTTTTCTGGTTTCTGTTATAACTGTCGCAGGGTAATTAAGGGATTAGTGATGGCTGCTTTTAAAGCTTTTTTCTAGGAATTTAATAAATGCTTTTTCATAATATTAATTATGATTCATTTTACGATTAGATTAAATTTGTTCAAACTATTAAATAAATCTGACAGTCTGGAAACAATTAAAAGTCGAATATTCAAAGAATCATGTGCCAGTACTTGTACCTTCACAATTAAATGCTCATGTCTCCTTTCAAATAATCATGAACTTTTATAGCAATTAAGTTTACTCTCCCTGCAATCTTGTCAATAAATGGATAGTTTAATAATGCCAACAAAAAGAACTTTCAACCAATTGAGCAAACAAAAGATGTTAATAATAATAATAATAATAGTGCCATGATGGAATAAGAAATTTGAGAGTCATGTATGAAGAAATAGATGACCAATCACAGACCGGCGTTGAACCAATTCTTGGTACCAAAAAGGTGATGTCCTCACCCCAAGGGCCCTCATCGCCTGACCCGACGAGTATCGTGAGGGAGGGTAAATCATGGTATCCAGCGGCCTCTTAGACAGGGACCCAGGTCTTGGTGCTCACAAGGAGTCCACCCAGAGGGCGTTACTCCCACACTGCAGCTGCCAAGGCTCAAACCGTGGCTTCTTGGTACCAACACCACGTCCGAGTACCAACTGGACTACACCCATGCGGGTGGCGTTGAACCAATTCTAGTCTAGGTGGAAATGCCACTTTCTACCACACGAATGGCCCCACCATCAATTCAATCAAGATTAGGAAGCAGCCATCTCCAAGATCTCATTCATCCACTGTACGCCCATAGTGGAGACAACTGAATCATGACATGGAATACCATCTTCCCATTTTCAACTACTAGGAATCATTCATACAAGACTCTTCTTTTCTTTTTGCTGGAATACATTTTTGTTAATGCAATTTTTTTATAAAAATTCAAAAATTAATATTTATTTATTTGCTTTTAATTCATATGTGAAAGAAGTAATATTATAATTGAAATAATTAAATAAATTAAATTAAATTAAATATTCGATTCGATTTAATACCTATGTTTTACTCTCCCCTATAATTATTATTGCATATTATGATGGTAACATACATTAACAAAATAGACACCCCAAAAACAGTAAAAAGTATTTTATTTCATATAACCTCAATTAACCTGGAAATAGCAAAAACTAGGGAGTGGAAATGGTGTTTCTTACGCGAGGTTAATAGACCGCAGAGTCAAGCCGCCGACGTTGACTTTAAACGAGCTCCTCTAGTTTAGCATCCAGGTGGCTAATATTATCTGGAAGATTAGAAATCCAGAAACCTCACAGAAACAAGAGCAAAAAAAACAAAAAAAACAAAAAGAAGAAGAAAAGGGTTAAATTCAAAGACTCGCCAATTACGAGCGTCGAGTAGACTTGCTTAAGAGCGATGGCATAATCAGGGTTTCTTAGAAGGTGCGAAAGGGGCATGGATTTGTGGGGCCGAGCTTCTAGAAAGAATTAAAGGAGAGAGAGTGAAGGCCACGCTGAATAATGAAGAAATGGAAAGTAGAAAAATTAAGAATATAAGAAATGTGAAGGTCGGTTGATTTTTTTTGGTAATTTAGGACCATAAATGGATAAATACGGATCTGATCTCAGTTAATAAGTGCGAGTATTGGCTTCCGGTGTAAAATAGGGTTTACAAACCTTGTTGCTCCTCCCTTTTTCCTAAAAACTTACAAATCAAGTTGTTTTCTCACCACTTGAACCCGTTTCGTTCCAAGCTCTCACCGCTGAGCTACCCGGTGGGTTGATATTGGGATGTAGGGGGGCTTGGGATGTAGGGGGGGGGGGTGATGAAGGTGGTGTTTGTGTTTAAGATAAGACCAACCGTGCCTTCCCATTGGAAGCTTTACTTACCGTACCATCATTTCTCCATCACATATTTATTATCTTGTAATAAAAATATTATACTTTTTTCATTTTCTTTTAATTATTATTTTAAAAATTAACATATAAATTAAAAATATTATTTAAAATTTAATAATTTTTTAAATTATATTTATTTATTTTAATTAAATTTTTTTTAAAAGATTAAATATATTGATATCGATATTAAATTTCTTAAAATATTTTTAAATTATAATAAAAAATATTTAAAATCTTCAAAATTACATTAATAATTAATTATGTATTAAACTTAAAGAAAGATAAAATTAAAAATTATTTTAAAAAATTATATAAAATTATCAAAATAATAAATATTATAAGATAAATATTTTTTTATAAAATAATAATTAAAAAAAAGAAAAAAAATAATTTAATATATTTATTATCGATCTCCATCCAACTTCTTTTTAAGAAGTTAATGTTTGATGGGAATTGCATATGCGGCTACCATGATTGAATTAACAAAACAGCTTTCTTCTTCTCTTTTCAAAAAAGAAAATAAATAATTAAAAGGAAAGTATAATAAAGTGTGTTTTTTTAAACAAAAAAAGGAAAATAAAGTAAAGGTAGTTGAATCCCTTTTGCATTCAGGATAGAAAATAATTGAAGATAATTTTATAAAAGCTAAATTGTTAATTTTTTTAAAAAAAAATAATTAATAAATGGATGTAAGTAGGATGATTAAAGGAAAAGGAAAATTGGGGTAAAGATAATAATGTGATGATGGGGGGAAAATGGAGGGAGAAATGACATGAAAGACAAATAAAATGCAAGGGAATTGAAATATGTATGGGGCAATATATGATTGGATCCAATAAATTCAGGACCACTTGATTATGTAATAATAATATGGAGAAAAGGGGTTGCATGCATTTACACCTATGTATTTCTATTTTCAGATCCTGAATCCCCACGTGTATCACCATCTTCATGTCCCGCTCCGCCCATTACTTCCGGTCGGCAGCTCCTGCTGGAGAACATTTCCTCTATTTCTTTATTAATTTAATTAATTTCAACTTCTTCCTCATTTGCCTTCCTTCATTCAGTTAAAAATCTGTTCATTGATAATGAATAGTCGGGGCTTCCGAAGTAACTAGAACTTTCTTAATCTTGGCTGGAATATGATTCCTGGGGAAAATAGATCAATACTTAACATCAAGAATATAAATTATTTTATTCTTCATTTTTCTTTATCCCATATATTAACTTAAGTTTCTCTATCTATATAGCAAGTTTAGAAAGATTTCACCAATACTAAAAATCATATCAATATTTAGAGGTTGATGTTATTCTTTGAGGATCATGTGTTCATGAATCAACAACTGACCAGATTTGTAGGAATTGTCATGAAAGAGTAGGTTTATTATTATTATGAACAACATATCATTATCCCACCATATAAAAATAGTTTATCTTCGAAATTAGATAAGTAATCTTAATACCTTGTATATTTTTTATTTTTCTTATTTATTTATATTATATTATTAACTTCAACATCGAAATCTAAGCAAATATCCCAAAAAGAATCTTAAACCTTTAAATAGATACACTTGTAACTTAGTTATTACATACTATTTCAACGATTTTTTTTTTTACGAAAAAAAATTAGAGATGAATGCTAATTATAAAGTTTAAAAACAGGTTTATAGATTTAATAATATATAGCACGTAGATATATTATGTCTACGAGGATGATAATGATATTACTATAGATTTAAAATCGATAAAGGGCACGAAGCCTTTGACCGTAAGTATTCCTGAGTTGGACATTAACTCTTCTTTCTTCCAGCAGGGATCGCTGTTGATCACACTTTGGAGTAAAATTAATCAGGGAATATTAAAAAATAAATAATACAAAAATTAATCAGCAACTAGAAAAAAAGGATAATTATGAAATTAATATATGGTTAGTTTTATATATATAATAAGAATGCTTCTGTATGTTGTGTGAGCAGGTGTCAATTTGTCATGGTCGGGCTCCCTGCTGATTAAATTTCTTCCCCATCCTCTATAAGACAAAGTCACAATTATTATTTAAGACTTGGGTCTGCACGAAAAATACATTATTATTGTAACAAAGTTGAGGTAGGTAACGGGCCATAAATTATTTTAAAATAAACTATTGCATAGGGCTATCTCATTATCAAATTCTGATTCCTGCCCTCCACTTCTTTCTTCTTCGTAATTACGATTTCAGCATTTTCATATTTATCGATAGAAATCTATTTTTAATAATAGTATATGAGTTTATATATTAATATAATTCCAAGCATGCCTTCTCAAGTAAATATACGAATAAATGGTTGCATGAAAATATTCTTATTCTTTTTTCTTTTTTTTTTTTTAAAAAAAAAGGAATATTTGGATCTGAGCTCATCGAATATTTACGTAAAGTATCAAAATTCGGTTAAATTAATGGAAGGAATTATGAATAAAAACGTACAGAAACAGATGACAATAAATTATTTTTTAAAATGGAAATTAAGAATTAAAATGATTTTAAAAAAAGGATAAATGCCAATAATGGCACATAATATTATTATTATAGTTAAATATATGGATTAAAAAGGTTGCTGGTGTAATATAAAAAAAGCACTAAATGGAAAAGAGAAATCACTAACGATCCATCCAACCAATGATTTAGGGTTTGTCTACTGAACGGGAAACAACAGTATTTGTCATCCACTACTCCTGTTCTGTTTACCATCTCTCTCTCTCCCCTTTCTAATCCCAACTACTTTCTTTCCTTTTATTTCATTATCAACTCATATTAATTTTTTAATATTTAAAATCAAATTTATATAAATTAAATTAAATATTAATTTAATTTTGTTCAATTTTTTACCTTTTTTCGTTATTTCTAATGATTTGATTCCATTTTTGAATTAAATTAAATTTTTAAAATCAAATTTAAAATTTATGAATTAATTTGATTTCATTTTCACCTTATTTTTTATTTATTTTATTTTTGATAATCATAATTTTTACTTATATTTTATTTTTAATAACCATAATTTTTACTTATATTTTCCTCCTTATTATGATATCTTTTTAAGTATTGTTTTCATGTTTTTCCCTTCAAACATAAGCATATAATATAGTATTTCATGCATTATTCATATTCTCATTGCATCATACTCTTATATTTTATATTTAGCATAATTTCATACATTTTCATATATATTTTGCATAATTCTCATGATATTTCATATAGCTTAGGAATTAGCCTTATTTAGATGGATTTTACTAGCATATATTAAGTTTATAAGGTGCTATTTTATAGTTAAATCATAGTTTTAGATCTTAGAACTTTAATTTTCTCATTCAAGCTTAGAAAATAGGATTTTTCATAGCATTGGCGAGTCATACACGACTCGTATATGCCTTACATGAGTCGTGTAGGGCTCGCCCTCCTTTATTTCCCTTGTTTTCTTTTCATGTGAACCATCCACGAGTCGTGGATGCCGTCCACGACTCATGTACCATTTGTCCATCCTTAATTCTTCATATTTTCGATCGTTTCACAAGCTACACGACTCGTGTAGCATTTACACGACTTGTGTAGTGCATTTAGGTCATATTTTTCCTTCTTTTTTTAGCCATAGGATCATAATAATTAGACGGTTAGGATGCATTTAGATTTTATATAGTTATAGGAGTCTTTTAGTTAATGAGAACTTCGGGGGGATTCATTCATACACGGACACACAGAGAGCATTATGAGAGTCTAAGTTAGGGTTTTAGGTTTAGGGGGAGAGGGAGAGAAGATGGGATTCAATTGGTGTGATTACTAATCTTCTCTTCTATTTTCTATTCTCATTCATAACCTTTCATCAAAACGTTGAGGAAGCAGCTGAGGAGGAATTGAGAAAAATAAAAGACGGAATAGCATGAGCAACAAAATTGATCAAGATTCTCTTCATCTCCATCTTTTTATATTTTAGTTTTAAATATTTATTATGGTTTTATTTTCTTTATTCATCGTACCCTTTTTATTTATTTTCCAGTTATGATTTGACAGTTGTAGGGATTGGATGATGTTTTGAATAGATTTAATTCCTTTCTATTATGAATCCATTTATCTCTTTATATTCTTAAATTGTGATTTATACCTATGATATTTGATTGTTAGAACGAACCCTTTTAATATGAAAACGTCGAATTAGTTTTGTTAATCGCTTTGAAAGAATGTTTAACCTAACCGAATGAATTTAAGAACACCAAACGATAACTGCCTATACATAGGAGTTAATTAATTTGGAGGTACAAGGTGTAGTAAATGAACTTAATCGCTAAAGTTAATCTTAACAGTCACGAAAATATAGTGTTAGCTTAGCTTTAGTAGGTAAAGACTCTTTTGGAAGAAAGAACTTTGCATCTAAACACTACTTTGAAGTTGGTAATTAGATTGATAATGAAAGTTTAATATTTGTTTATCATCGTTCAACCTTAGGTTTAATTATATATTATATATATTTAGTAGTTGGTTTATGCTTTTAGTTAATTAAATAAACTATAATGTTGGTTTGCCTAGATAATCAACAAAATCAATAACTAGTACTTAGCCACTCTTGGTCCCAGTGAACGATACCCTTATATTGCAGTTACAACCCGTATTCTTGCGGTGACGTAATTATAATTTAAGGATTATAAATTTAAAACTTGTTGAAATATTATGCATGTGAAAATAATACTATTTATACGTCAACATTTTTCAAATCAAAAATTTATTTTTTTCCTAAATAAAAATTAATTTGATTTGTGAATTAAAACAGAAATTTGGATGGTAACAGCAAAATTCAACCAATGGATTGAGGTTTGAGTATTCATTTAATCCAAAAGTTGGTATCCCTTGAATATAGATGCATGATTTTGCTATATACATCCATTTCTCCATTCACTATCTTCCTATTTGCCAAAAATATGTTAATATTACTCCCATTCCTTTTTATATTATGAATTAATATGAATGGTTGATTTTGATATATTCGTAATTTAAATAAATGAATAATAATATTTTATAATCATTTTTATATTCATACAATAATTTAATCAATTATAAGCTGTAAAACACATAAAATATTTAAACTCTTAATGCATACAAAATGCAACTATTTTGCATGACATACATGCCGATATTCCTTTATATTTCCATCTTCTGTAGTCCGGTTTTCCAGTCGAGACAATGCCTGGTGGGACAACCCACAGACCCTGATAAAATGCATGCTCGAGCACACTGAATTGGGATACATAAAGATGTGCTCCCTACCCTAGCAATTCACTGTGGCAGGGACCCATTCCATTAGTTGTGAAGAAACCCAGATCGATGCTGGAGTGGGAAGTGCAAGTTGTGTCACAGATCACAACTTACCATTCAAATCCAAGACCAGTATTTTGTTTTAATGGCTTTTTTTCCACTTGATCGAACCCACCTTTGACCGCCCTCACCTTTTTCCAACTTTCCCCTTTTCATTTTTCCGACTTTCTAGCCTTAATTATTGAGCTCTGATCTTATTAAAATCCCTTTTCACACACATTTGCTTAGTTTATTCGGCCCTTCCTTTTCTTCATTATTCATCTCATTCAGAGATATCAGATTTTTGATTATTCAATTCAAATTCAAATCCAAATTTCATTGTGCATTCCTTAACATCATTATTGAACTTCTCTGGGCGACTCATCTCATGATTTTTCCTTTCAAAATTCCCCATTTGACCAGTCCACTGCACATATCACCCCCTAATCATTCTTTTATTCTTTTATTATATAATAAACTATATCCCATTCCTTTTTTTATTTATTACATTTCATTCCAGTTAAATTAAAAATATAATTTATTCTCATATTTTAAATATTTAGACAGTTTATATATATGCATTTTACCTAATTTATTAAAATTTCATAAGAATATATTTAGAAAAAATATAATATTTGAAATTTGTAAAAAAAAGTTTATTATTATTTTTTTTAGCCAGAAAATTATTTTAAATCTTTTTAAAAATTAATAAATTTATATTTTTAAATAATATGATGAAATAAAAAAATAAGAATCTAAGTATTCATCAAATAAGATGCTTTATTTTTTTAAGCGAAAATATCATAAGAAACAAGAATTACAGCACTGCCATGGACGGATCCGAATAGAAGGCGGGTCCTATCTCGGGTGAACCAAGACGAATCTTCGTGCTGCTTCAAGAATGATCTCGGAGAAGCCCACTGCAGACTTGGCCCATGTAGCCTATGGGTGCAGCCCATTCATCAGCCTGGTGTTATCTAGACATGGAGATATGGTTGAACAAAATTATAAACCATCTCAACAGATTGCAATGCGTATTTGTTTATTATTAAATAATATTTGGATATTGTTAAATGTAATGAGTAATATTAAAATTTCATTTTAAATTTATGTTAGTTTGACATTTACTAAAATATTTATCAATTTTTTTAATCAAATTACATTTTGATCTTTAATTTTATATTTTATCTTTTTATTCTTTTTAATCTTGCTTTTTCTTGAAATCTTTATTTTTTAAATCCCTAAATCTTCTCCTTTTTCTTCTTCACTTTTTCTTCTCCTTCTTCATCACGTTCTTTTCGTCTTCTTCATTTGTTTCTTTATTTTTCTTCATCTTCATCCATTTCTTCTTCTTGTTTTTTTTCTTTTCATTTGTTGTTTCTTTTTTTGCTTCTTCTCCTTCCTTTTTTTTTCTTCTTCTACTTTTTTTTATTCTACCTCTCTTTTTATGATTGTCACATCTGCATTCATAACACCTCCACATGTTTGCATTTTATGCATAAGTTAGAATGAATGCATGATATGAATGAAGGAAATTCCATTAGATATGGAATTTAAAGTGAAAAGAGGTAAAAGTATGATTAAAGTGATGAAACTAGAATATACATGTCTTATAGTATGCCTTTTGAATGATACTGAAAAGTGTTCTTAATGAAACTTTAGAATGACATTCATAAGTGAAATGTGATGCTTTTATATGTTAAATGTGTTATGCTATGAGAGAGTGTATGTTAGAATGTATATTAGAAATTATTAATGAAATTAGAATTAAAAATAAGTTAAGTTATAATTAAGGGTAAAATGGTAATTTCACTTAAAGTGAAGGGTCTTTTTGGAAACTAGGAATATGCATGTATGATTTGAGATGTGTATCATATATATATTGATGTGCATGACATATAAATCATAATTAAACATCAATTAAAAAGAAAAAGGAGATAATTTTAAGGAAGGAACCAATAAGAATGTGACAAATGTCAAATTCCTATTAGACCATTCCTTGACTATACTTAAAATTAATTAATTAAAAGATAAATAAATATTTTATGAAGAGAAGAAAGTGGGCATTTTCATCTTCCTCCTTCCAAAATTCAAAATCCCTTCTTACCTCTTCATTTTCTTCATTTTCACTTCAATTTTATACTTTTCATAAGGTAATTTTTATGAAGATTTAGTATTTTATGTTATTTTTGCTTGATTTTCATTGTATGTATGTTACACTCACATTAGAGACCCTAGGAGTTATGCGTATATACGTGGCTAGGGATGTTTGTGAAGGTGTACGTGTATGTAGATGATTGGTATTCGGACGTGAGTTACGTTATGTACTTGAATGCATGTATGCATTGATGGTTTGTGTATGAATGTATGCGAATGAGTATAGGTGTATGCATGTGGCAATGAATGTGTATGCATGTACTTTGAGGTTTGCTTGTATGACGTCGCCTTGTTGGGAAGCGTGTCTTCTCGGTTGGATGAGGGATGGCATGTATATGAGGTTAGGAATGTGTTTAGAAGTGTTATAGGTTGAGTTTGGCTGTTTGGGACAGGTTACAGACGAGTTAGGCATGCCAATAAGCATGTTGTGTGATTTTAGGATGTGGTACGGGCGTACGGGTTGGCCGTACGGTCGTACGAGTCAGAGAGGAAACAGGGAACTGAGGGCCTTGAGTGCGTACGGGCGTACCACATGGGCGTACGGCCGTACCGCAACTCGCAGGAATTCAGTTTGCTCTCAGGTGAACAGTGCTTTTATCAGATGAACAGTGCCCGTACGGGCGTACCAACGGGTGGTACGGCCGTACGACTGCTCGCA
>CANYBF011377796.1:0-11499 GCA_948192965.1 Dalechampia spathulata | reverse complement strand
AAAAAAATGATAAATCTACCAACCTCTCGTAGATTCTCCTTAGATCCGAGTATGGGGATGAAGAAAACAGTCCAAAATCCAAGTTTAGGGATTGAAATCACCTAATCTAAGTGATTTGTTGTGAGTTTATTATGTTTTTCTAACCTAATTACTTAGATTAATCCAAAAACCTAATTAAAAAGCACTAATCACGTTTTTGGCTGCCTTAAGTTCGTAAGTCCAAAGTTTGAAAACCCTAAAAATTCCCCACCCTTGTCAGAATGGAGTTCCAAAGCTTTTAAAATTTCTGTCCCGGAGACATACGCGATCATGTATGTTAACATATGCTAAACCCTAAAACATACGCGATCACGTATCTTAACATATGCGGCGGGTGACGCCCCCAAATGGGCCAGAACTGGCCCAGAACGGCCCGGAATGATCCGAATCAACCCGGAGTGGCCCAAGACCAACCCGAAATGGTCCTGAATCATCTCGAATTCGATCCGAGTCAAGACGGTCCAAAATTAGGGTGCGACAGTTCCATTGTCCGTTCCACCGCCCATCGCCACTGTCTTGTTATCAGTTTCTGATCAACAGGTTAGTTTTTTTTTCCAAAATTTATTACATTATTCAATTTAATGTTAGTTTAATTAAATTAGGGTTTAGGATAATCTTAATGTAATTTTTTATCATTAAAATTAGTTCAATTAAGTTAAAAAATTATTTAGATTAATTATTGATTAGATAAATTAATTGATTTTAATTTAAATTATTCATTAGATAAAATTAATTGATTTTAATTTAATTTAAAATATGTAGTTTAGATTAAACTACAATTATAATATAATCCTTTTTTTAATTAATTTAGGCTAATTATATTAATTAAATAAAAATAACTTAATTATTATTGAAAATAAAAATAAATAATTAATTAAATTAAACATGTGATAATAAATATTTAATAAAAAATTATTGTTAATTAAAAATAATTATATTAGCTTGACTAAAAATATGTAATAAGTTAATGAATAATAATTAATTTATCTTAAGCTATAATAGTTATATTATTTAATTAGTTTAGGTTAATTATTTATTCTAATTATGATCATTTGATTATTTTATTGAAATGTTAAATTATATTATGATTAATGTAAGTATGGAAAGGTTAAATTTATAATATTACTTAAATTACAAATACTTTATTTATTGTTAATAAAAATTAATCAATTAAGTAAACTAATTACGCAATAATAAATATTTAAGAAGAATAAAAACTAATTAAATAATAAGTTATAATTTAGGTTAATTTATATAATTGAATTTATTATAGTTTTAATTTAATTGAATTTGTTATACTTTTAATTTGTTTTGCTAGTTAATTTTCATATTTGTTATTTGTTTGTTAAAAGTAATTTTTATTTTAGTATGAGTCAACAAATATTATAACCTTAGTTCCCATTTAATGGATTTTCCATTAGAATTATGGGAATCCATTAATATGTCATGTTTGAGAGTTTAAAAATTTATGTCTTACATTGATAGCATATTGATCATGCATAATTCATACATATTTTAAAATTTTGTTTGCACATAACTCATATGTTCTATGAGTATATCGTAATTATAATGGTTTGTCATGTATATCATGATGTTCATGATAAAGTATTGGAGAATTATAGAGAAATGCTGCTGAAATTTTAAAAATATGTAAGAATAACACGAATAATATGCATAAGATATAAATTTTTAAATGGGTTAAGTTCTTACCTTAAGTGAGAGTTATAAGGAGTATATTATTAATTAATAAATAAATTACATTAATTAACACATTCTTAAATCATATTTTATAAATAAGGATAGGTTTTTTTTGAACCTATACAGAATAATACTAAATCCAAAGTAAACTTGTCATTTGAAGTAAGTACTGTTACATAAAAGAAAATTTGAGTTAATGTTGAATTTAATCCAAATGATATTATTATTGATTTGGGGCTTTAATAGTCAATTGAAAAGTATATTGTGGAAATTAGAGAAATATGCAACATATTGTTTTATTGTTATCTTTTTAAGCAATCAACTAAAAGATTTGAAAATGATGTGTTCACAACATCATGGTTGAGCAATTGGAAGAAAGCTATTTAGATTTTTAATGAACATGTTGGTGGAGTTCATAGTGATCATAATAATGTTATGTGACATTATGAAGCTTTCAAAAATCAAAGGCAAAGTGTGTCTCATATGTTATCTAGCCATAGTAAAAAGATGAAGATTGCATATATAACTTATTTGACTAATGTTCTACATATGGTAAAGTTTCTTATATTACAAGATCATGCTTTTTGTGGTCATGATGAATCTTTTGACTCCTTAAATAAGGGAAACTTTCTAGAGATATTTAATATGTATGAAGATGAGGTTGAGAGCGTTAAATCTATGCTTTATGAAAATGATCCTGGTAATAATCAAATGACTTCTCCATAAATATAAAAGATTTGGTGAGAGCTTATGCAGACGAGATTATTGATTTTATCTTATATCCTACATTAAGAATAGGGTGAAGTAGTCTTATCTTTCAAAGGCTATATATTGAAAGCCCCCTCTTGGTTTTATATCATCCCACAAATAAGTCTTAACACATTTAGCTTTGTTTGTTTTCTTTTCTCTCTTGTAATTTTTCTTTTCATTAGTGAAATATTATTTAGTAGTGTCCGAGGATGTAGGTAAACTGGGTCAAACCTCATTATTAAACTATTTATTATTTAATAGCTAATTATTTGGTGGGAATACTCTAATTTCCATAATAGAGACAAGGCAAGTAATTATTGATGAAATTGAAGATAATAATTTTTCTCTACATCTTGGTGAGTCTCGTAATAACTTAATGAAAGAGCAGACAATTGTAATTATGAGATTTATGAATAAAAGAGGAAAGGTTGTTGAAAGATTTATTTATCTTAAGTATGTTATTGATACTTTAACTTCTTCATTAAAGGTGCATTTGGATAGCTTATTTGCTATATATTGTTTATCTATTTCTAAACTCTAAGGTTAGGGATATGATGGAGCATCAAATATGAGAGGATAATTTAATGGATTAAAGACAGTGATTTTGAATGAAAATCCATGTGATTTTTATGTTCACTATTTTGCTCATCAATTACAATTTATGGTTATTTTTATTACAAAGAATGTTGTGATTGTTAATGAATTTTTTGGTTATCTTAACATGATTATGAATATTGTGGGAGCTTCTTGTAAAAGAAAAGATGTATTACTTCAAAAGCAACATGAGAAAATTGTGGAAAAGTTAAAGAAAGCTGAAATAGTTTCAGGAAGAGGTGTTCTAGATCAAACCGGCACAACATCGGGTTTATTACAAAGGATGGAGAGCTTTGAATTTATTTTCATCTTGCATTCGATGATGAAAGTATTAGCTTTAACTAACGAGTTATCATTTTCTTTATAATAAAAGATCAAAAAATTATTAATGCAATGAGTTTGATCATGAATGTAAAAGATATTTTTTAAGAATTAAGAGAAAATAGATGGAATGAATTTATAGAAGATGTGAAGAAATTTTATGATACAATGTTTATCCCAGTGCTAAATCTAGAGGATAACATACCAATTAGAGGTCGTTCAAGGAGTGAAGGGCAATCTGTTACTTACTATCATCATTATCATTCTAAGATCTTTATTATTATGATTTATTTAATGATTAATGAGATGAACAACCAGTTTAGTGAAACATGTATAGAATTATTGCAATGCATTGCTTGTTTTAATTCAAGAAACTCCTTTGCTAAATTTGATTATGACATGTTTCTTCAACTTGTTGAGATTTATTTGGAGGATTTCTCTGTATTTGATCATGTTATTTTGAAACAAAAGCTTGAAACTTATATTTATCATATGAGAAAATAGTAATGACTTCTCAAGTTGTCAAGATCTTGCAAGCCTTTTTGTGAAGATGGTTCAAGCAGATAATATTGGATTTTTTCGTTGGTTTATCATCTCATCGAGTTGACATTAATTTTACCGATGGTAATAACAATAATTGAAAGAGCATTCTCAGCAATGAACATTATTAAAATAGACTTTTAAAATAAGATAGATGATGAATGGTTGAATGACATGATGGTATATTATATCGAGTGACATATATTTAAAGGAATTGATGAAGAAAAGATTCTAAAGCATTTTTAAAACATGCTAAATTGATGAATTCAACTTCCTCATCATTCATATTAGTAATAGTATGTTTATTTCTTTAAAAATTATTGTAAACATATTAGTATTTGAATTATTAATTGATATTTAAACATATTGTAAACATACAACTTTTGTTGCTTCATTGTTACCATTGCATGCATCTTGCCATGTCTTCATAAATTCCTATACATACAAATATATACCAACCTATGTCCAATCAAATGTTATGATCAATGTATGAGGTTTAGACAATATCAATAAATGAAAATGATCAATTAGAACTTGGGTTTTAATGACTAATCAGAATAACATCATTTAGACTAGCTGATATATCATTAAAAAAGGCTAGAAATTCAGGATACGAGATCTTTCTCATAAATGCCTTATGAGGGAATTAGTTTTGTTTACAATTCATTATATATTGATAGATTATAACATGAAAATTTGAGAATCAATTCAAACCAAACACAATTGTTTAGGATTCAAAAACAAACTCCATAAAATTTGATAAATTCATTTTAACGAAACATTATCTTAAAATCCACCATAAATTGAAAAATTACATTAAATATTTTATGGTAGAGGAAGCCTTTTCATTATAAATTAGCAATCGATTGGTGATAAAAAAAACAAATTCATAAATTTGGACTTGCAATGGAACATTTCATCATAAATCATGCATATTAACTTCCATATAGTTCCTATTTTATAACTCACCATTGCATTATCCTTCTTTCCATCTCCTTTAATGCCATAACATGTGACATCGAAACTTTGACCCCACCCTTAGTACTGCCGAATTGAAGAATACATCGGGCTGAATCTTCCATGTCACAACAAAGTAGAGCTAAGCATAGCAAGATAAAGAAAATGCTATCACTAATGGCCATGATAATTGTTCTCAATCAGCTTAATATGTTCAACACCCTTTGCTAGATCCTTCATCTAAAATGAGAAGTGAAATGATTAATTGATAAAACTCTAGCAATGGGCGCTGAATTTATATACAAGTTCAATAAGGAATCAATTTTTTACCAATAACATGAAAATTGAGACTTGTATTTAGTCTATAATTAGTTTTATTATCTGGATAATTAGAGTGGTTACTTATAATTAAGGGATAGGATTTACTTGAAATGGAAGATAATTTTATTTTAGATATTTAAAATAGTAATTTTTTTTACTATATAATTTGACTGCCCTAATTAAAACAAATGCAGAGCTTATAATTTTCACCAACCAACCTTATGAGTGTATTTTACATATTACACATGGTGCACGTAATTATTAGTCCATTATTTAAATTTAATTGGAATTCATTAGACCTATTTAGTAATAAAAAAAATAAACATTATTGAGTAAATTGTATTAAAATGTTTAGCCCTATTGAGCAACAGGTTGTTGTAGTAGGATTTAGCATTTTAACCAAGTTAAAATGCTATCTCTTTCTCTTTAAGCTTTTTCCATAACATGGTTTTAGCACTAGCTTTTAGAAATCTAAGTAACGTTTTATGAATAGCCAGTCTATCTAGCTTCCGAAGTATATTTGTTTACTATTTTACTCAATTTCATACTATTTTAAATTGAAAATCTAATCAAAACATTGATTTTACGGCACTCTTTGGCTTTAAAACACTAATATAAACTACACACCACTTCAACCATAATTTTAGAAAGAGAAGTTTACTTCAACCGTAACTTTAGTAAGAGAAATTTATAGGGTAGAATTTAAAAAATAAACGACAAAATCCCATCACTATCACAATTTTATCTTTGACTTTAAAGTAAGTAAATAAAGCCAACTTAAAAGAACTTAGTTGATCCATGTATATGCTCAAAACCTCTCATGGTTTCAACTTTTATCTCTTAATTTTAGGAACTATAAGCCTTTATATTTCGAAGGAATGTCAGATTTAGACATGGGGAATCTCAAGCCAATATACATATGTGATGTTATTAAAATTATTTCTCAATTATTGTATATATCAAGGTGATGTGAATTTCATTAATTATGTGTTTTATTTGTTAAATTAACCTTTTATGTTTCGTCCTTTTTTTTTAGATGGATTTATATGGATAAAAGTTTTTTCCTTTTCCATAATGGTGAAAGAATTGTTGATATAGGTTCCTTATACATGGAGGAACACCACAAGCTACAACTTTTGATGGCTTTATCAATAAATAAAAAAAGAAAACAACTGTTATTTGAAAAGTTAGCATCGAATTCAATGTTGAATTGTAGACACCTCATTTGAGCTATCTTACACAATAAGAAGTGCCTATATAAGGCACTCAACTCTTCAATTAAACACACAATAAGAAAACATAGGCACTCAACTCTTCAATTAAACATACAATAAGAAAACATAGGCACTCAACTCTTCAGTTAAACATACAATAAGAAAACATAGAAAAATAGCTAGAGTAAAAGAAAAAAATGTTCTGAAGTTAAGAAAATTTTTTTTCTAAAAGGTTGGTGAGTGACAAAATAGTGAGGCTATTATTTTTAGGTTAGGAAACACCTTATGAGCCACTATTTTGGTTTTATCTCTTTGTACCTACTATTCGTAATAATGAAAGAATTATTCTGAGTTTTTGTTGGTGGATGTAACCTAAAATTAAAGGTGAACCACATTAAATTTTCTATGTCCATTTTTCTCATTTTTGCATTTCTTTTCAAAAATACATTCACTGACCCCAATAGGTGGTATCAAAGCTTTGGTTTTTGTTGAAGGTATTGTTTGAAAAGAAGCACGTTACGGGAAAGGAAAATTACAAGGAATTTTTTGGTGTGATCCATTTGAAAAATGGACGTAAAAAGTCAAATTAGTGAACAATAACAAATAGTAATCTTGAAAGGTGATAGTAATGTAGCAAATATTAGAGTTTGACGGAGTGAGTGATACTATTCAATGGTTCCTCAAACTATTTACTAAGTCCCGTGATACTATTACAATGGGGTCCTATGATACTATATTAATAGTATTATTTACCAGGTCTTGGAATATTATTCTAATGGGTCCAACAATACTTTTCCAGAGGTACTATTCTAATAAGCACTATTCATAAGTTACTATTCACTAGTCTCGAGATGAAAATTTTGAACATATCTATTCTATCAAATTTTGACATCCTAATTCCATTTTTGAGGTCAATTTTCTCAAATTTGGTTTAATTTGGTAAATAGAGGTAAAGATGAGCAAAATGATCAATTTAAATGGTATAAACTATTGTATTTGGCAAACTAAGATGAAAGATCTCTTAATGATTACAAAGATGCATTTGCCGGTATTTTCTACTTTTAAACCAAAGGAGATGTCTAACGAGGATTGGGAGTTTGAGCATGAATGAGCATGCAACTATATCTGACAGTTTATCGATGATAATGTGTATAATCACATTTGTAACAAGACTCATGCAAGAACATTATGGAATAAGCTAGAGCAGTTGTATACTTCAAATATCGATAATAATAAATTATTTTATTTAATAAAAATGATGTAGATAAAATACCAAGAGGGTACTTCTGTAGCTAATCATTTAAACAACATGGAAGGAATGGTTGATCAGTTATGAAAGATGGGTGTAAAGTTTGACAATGAGGTGATTGCTCTAATGGTGCTAGCTTCATTACCAGGGTCTTAGCAGACTTTGAATGTGTCTTTGACAAACACTGCACTAAATGGCATATTAAATATAAAGTCTATTAAAAGCAGTATAATGAATGAAGAAATGAGATGTAAATCATAGAATGCAGCCTCTTTATCATATTCAGATGTTCTGTTTACAGAAAATAGAGGGAGAAGTCAATCTAGAGGCCCAAAGCCTAGAGACAAGAGTAGAGGCAAGTCAAATAAATATGCAAGTATGGAATGCCACATTACTGCAAGAATAAAGGCTACATCAAGAGATTTTATCGAAAGTTAAAGAAAGATCAGGAGAATAACAAAAGTAAAGGTATGAAGAAAGAAGAAAGCAGTGATGATGAACAAAGTAACATTGTTGGTGAATTCAATTTTATTATTCATACATAAATAATTAGCCTAGTATTGCAAGAAATAAGTTGGATAGTTGACAGTGGAGCTACTATTCATGTTACATCTCATAAAAAAATTTTCTCATCTTACATGCCTGGGAATTATGGTTTTGTTAAAATGGTAAATGGAAATCTATCAAAGGTAATTAGCAAAGGAGATGCTTCTTAGAGTTAATGAATAGTTTAAGACTATTGTTGAAAGATGTCAGGTATATTCCTGATATACGCCTGAACTTGATTTCTGTAAACAAGCTAAATGATGAAGGCTTCTAAAACACTTTTAGAAACGGGAGATGGAAGCTTACCAAGGGTTTTTTAGTAGTGGCTAGACGTCAGAAGCACTCACAATTATATATGATATGGGTAAAGCTCTTTAGTGATGTTATAAATGTAGTGGATAATGATAATACAGTTGATTTGTGGCATAGAAGACTTGGTCACATTAGTGAGAAAGGGATGACTTAGCTTATAAAGAAGAATATGCTATCTGGTTTAAACTAGACACATCAAAAGAAATGTGCAAATTATCTAGCAGGGAAATAGAATAGGGTTTCTTTCCAAAGTTCCCTTCCATCTAGAATGAAGAATATCCTAGATCTAATTCACTCAAATTTATACGAACCATTGCTAAAGTCACTTGGTAATGCTCAGTACTTTGTAACTTTTATTAATGATCATTCTAGAAAAATATGGGCTTATACTCTGAAGTTTAAAGATCAAGTGCTAGATAGAGTTAAACAATTTCATGCCCCAGTTGAGAGATAAACTGGGAAGAAACTGAAGTGCATCTGAATAGATAATGGTAGAGAGTACATCATATCATTTGATGCTTATTTTAAAGAGCATGGTATTTGATATCAAATGACACCACCAAAAACACTGTAATTGAATGGTTTAGCTGAGAGGATGAACATGACTTTGATGGAAAGAGTCAAATATCTACTTTCATATTCAAAGTTGCCCAAAGCATTTTAGGGTGAAGCTTTACTTGTAGCTATGTATGCATTAAATCGTTCACCATGTATTCCTCTCAAATATGAAGTTTCAGAAAAGGTATGGTTAGGAAAAGATGTTTCCTATGATCATTTATGGGTCTTTGGCTGCAAGGCCTTTGTCCATGTTCCTAAAGATGAAAGGATAAAACTTGATGTCAAGACATAACAATATGTATTTATTGGCTATGGTCAAGATAAATTTGGCTATAGGTTTTATGATCTAGTGTAGAAAAAACTTATCAGAAGTAGTGACACAATGTTTGTTAAAGAATAAACCATTAAAGATATCAATAAGGTAGAGAAAGAAGTTGCAAGCTCTGATGGTGAATTAACAAGCTTCCAATTGAATCCTCTAATAGTGGTACCTAAACAAGTTAAAGATGAAGCGTGGGATGATAAGTTAGAAACTGATAATGCAAATGCCTCCAATGATATTGAACCAAAGGATGATAATGGTGTTCACATTCAACTACCAACACTTGTAGATTCTTCAGCCCCTTTACAAAGGTCTAATAGAAATAGACAACCATCTACTAGATATCAAATTGATCAGTATGTAATTTTTACTGATGGGTGAGAACCAAAAAGCTTTGATGAAGCTATAAATGATGAACACAAGAAGAAATGGAAAGAAGCCATGCGAGATAAGATGAAATCCTTACATGAGAATAAAATATTCAAGCTGGTGAAGTTGCCAGAAGGCAAAAGAGCATTGAAGAATAAATGGGTGTTCAAAATCAAGCATGAAGAACACAATGACCATCCTTTATTCAAAGCAAGATTAGTGATCAAAGGATTCATCCAAAATAAGGGTATTGACTTTGGCGAGATTTTTTCATCGATGGTAAAAATGATGTCCATACGTACAATGCTAGGGCTAGCCACAAGTTTTAACCTTGAGTTTGAATAAATGGAAGTAAAAACTGCCTTCCTATATAGGGATTTGGAAGAAGAGATATATATGGATCAGCCAAAGGGTTTCATAGAAAAGGGGAAAAAACCATGTTGGTAGACTAAAGAAGAGTTTATATGATCTAAAATAGGCACTAAGACAATGGTATAAGAAGTTTGAGTCTATTATGGTGGAGCAAGGCTATAAGAAGACTACCTCAAATCACTATGACCTTAAATCACTATGTATTTGTGAAGAGATTCTCTGATGATGATTTCATTGTTTTATTACTATATAGGTGAGTAAGTCTTTTACCATGAAAGACTTAGGATCAATAAAGCAAATTCTTAGCATGCAGATTAACAGAGATAAAAGCGCTAAGAAAATATGGTTATTACAAGAGAAGTACATTGATAAATTACTTCAAAGATTCAACCTAGATAAGGCTAAAATGATTAGTTATCCTCTTGTTAATCACTTTAAATTGAGTTTTAGAGAGTACCCTTTTATAGATGAAGAGAAAGAAGAAATATATAAAATTTTATATGCTTCAATAGTTAGAAGTTTGATATATATCATAGTTTGTACACTGCCAAATATTTCTCACGCAGTTGGAGTTGTGAGTTATTTCCTTTTACATCCTGGAAAGAAACATTAGGTTACAGTCAAGTGGATTCTCAATTATCTTTGAGGGTCATCCAAAATATACTGGTTACACATATGCAGATATGGCTGGAGATGTTGACTCGAGAAATTCTACATTAGGCTACTTGATTGCTTTTACAGGGGGAGCTATGGCATGACAGTCTAAGTTACAGAAGTATATTGCACTTTCTACAACTGAAGCGGAGTTTATTACAGCAACAGAAGCTTGTAAATAATTTCTATGGATGAAGAAGTTATTAAATGAACTTGGTGTCAAGTAGGAGAAGTATTAACTATTTTATGGCAGTCAGAGTGCTATTCATCTTAGTAAGAATATCTCCTTCCACTCATAATCAAAACACATTGATGTAAGATATCACTAGCTTAGAGATGTGATGGAGACTAAATAGTTACAGTTATAAAAGATCCATATTGATAAGAATGGATCAGACATGTTAACCAAGATTCTACCAAAAGGAAAATTTGAGTATTATCAATCAGTAGCAGGGATGATAAAGCCCTCCATGTAATCAGGAGGGGGGTATTTGTTGATGTAGGTCCCTTATACATGGAGGGACACCATAAGCCATAAATTTCATGTTAGTGTATGCTCTAGAGCATCATGTGTATTTGTACTATACATTTTCATTAATAAAGGCATTATTCATTATATAGTACAATGTTTTAAATGAACTTGTTTTACTTGGAGTATTAAACTATATATTGAAGTCCATGAT
>CANYBF011377388.1:0-19646 GCA_948192965.1 Dalechampia spathulata | reverse complement strand
TTCAATTGAATTGACAAAACAAACTAGGTTGCGACTCCATTTTTAACTCGACGCGATCTTTCTAGGTTAAAGACCAATCAACTATGGAAATGCGCCATTGAGAGCAAGCACCACGGCATTTCACGCCGAACAGCGTGCAGCACTCCCACGTCCGGGGGCGCTACTCTTACACGACTGTACTCAACTTTCATATATATACATATGTTTCAACACGCGATTGTATCTCAGCGTATAAAACAATCTCACTTTTCCGTCCTTATGGCTCTATGTAGTGATGTCATGATATGCTAATGAATTATGTAAGATTGAATATGATTTTATGATGTGATGTATTGAAATGTCAGAATGTTTAACATTTTGTTTCTCATAATTTCCAGAGCATAAAACTCAATACATATCATGCAGTGCGTATGTGATATTATCTCAGATTTAATTTTTAAGTCGAGTGTAGTTAGCACTAACCTTCAGTAGCTTTTCCCTTATCTACATATCTAGGGGACACGTGAATAGGCTCCTCAGTAGATCCTGTAATTATATATATATATATATATACATATAAACTTAGTAATATTCCTAGAGAATTCAATCATTTACTAATCATACAATTATGCCAGGCAATAATAACAATATACATAGCAAATATTAATAATTATATCTTCTAATATTCTAAAAAAAACATAAAAAAGAGATTACCATATAATTGTCATATTTAAAATTAATTTGAGAATGATGAATATGTAATATCTATCTCTGAAATACATTTCCTATTGTAATATATGATTTTACAATTTTATTTATTACATAAATTATAAGTCTACTAATTTCATAAAATCAATAATTTACAAAATTTATACTAAATAATAATTTTAATATACAATAATACATATATATATATATATATATATATATATATATATATATATATATATTGATTGCATTTTAAAAGAGTAGTAATAAGTAATCTTAAATTACTAATTAAATAGTTATAGAAATACCTCACTATATAAGTTTTATTAATATCACACGTTGCTAATTAGGTGCATGAAAGGTTTTAAGTATAAGCTTCTACATAATTCATATAAGAATTTATTTAATTAAAACAAAAATTTAATAAGTATTAAATACCAAATCATATAATTTTCTTCTTATGATTAACATAGCTATGGTTAAAATACAAGTAGTGAATATCTAGTATTAAAATCATAAGGTTCCTGCCACAAGAAATAGACATAATAACAACGAATTGGTTCATTTAATAACTCATAGCAAGGTAATATCGACAATAAGTTACATGATATACTTTATATTTTAGGTTAATTAATATATAACCAAATTGATGTTAAAAGGGATGCTACATCTTAACTTAATTCCCTGCGTCAGCTTAGCCACAACAACATACAAGACCCACATATAGGACTAACAAGATTTGCGTCTCAATGCCCCAAAACCTCCTTGAATTAACGCAATTAGCAAGGCACACAATAAACCATACAACCATAACATGAACCTCCAAATCCATACAAAACACAATCAATATACTCCCCTTTATTTACAACTATAACACTATTCTCCACCCTCATACAACAGGCAAAAATGCTGCCCCAAAAGCGCCTGATCACTACCATATAAGAGGACCATCTACAATCACAACAGCATTTGTATCCATCTAAACATAACCACACCACAAGCTGTATATCTCTCAACTAACCTTCTTTTATTTAAGAACATTACATAACTAAATGGCAGCAAGTTCAAGTCTTAACAACTTATCAAGAAAAGAGAAGAAAGAACGGGACGGTGACAAGGATCAAAAGAAAACAGAATTAGCAAGAAGTTCCACTCACACCCCTATACAACAACCTATTGGATTAGCCATCTATCATCTCCGATTCTCTCAAAATCCCGTCCCCCACCTAATCAAACAAGAACACTTTAATGCAACCTCTATACTTATCTTCAAAAATTAAGAACATGCAACCGCAAGGAGAAGAGAATAACTAGCCTTTTTACATGCAACCTAAGTTCACTAAACACCAATATATAAACCTACCTTACGAGGAAAGGATAGACCGACTGCATCTAGATCCTTCATTAATCCAGAATAACAATACCATAAAAACAAACAGTAACCTCAACCCAGCAGAACAGCAAGAAAATGATAAACAAGAAGAGTTTACGCGATGCAAGAGCAACCCTTCCCTACACAATGTACCCCCCAATACCGCAAGAACAAGAATAATCATCCGACCTCAACAAAGAAAATGGCATAAGGTCTCTTCAAAGATTTAAGGTAAAATTTTCTCCATCAGAAAAAAAGAAAAGAAGCAACAGAGAAGTAAAATAAATGTCAAGCCAACAGGTGAAAAAATGCCAATAAAATCGTAGCAAGGCTCCCCTATATACGGTTTGCATGTAAACCATCTTTTCACCCACTTTACTTAATAATTAATTTCTTTTTTTTTTAAACTAAAACATCATCAAATAATTATAAATTATATACAATATAATAAACCTAAATATATATATACATACACACGCTAATTACCCTAATGCCCACCAACAAGTAATAACAAAATTATATTAATCATAAATATACATATATATATATATATATATATATATATATATATATAAAACTAACAAATTATTATTTAATACTAATAATATTCTTATAATTCTAATGCTATAATTAATATTATTATTCAACTAATAAAAATAATTAAGTGATCTATTTAATTTCTTCAATAAAAATTCTAATAATTATGCATATATCTTAATTAATTAACACTAATAATAATAACAAAAATAATAAAAAAATAAAAAAAATAAATAAAAAAAATAATAGCGTCACGTCCTAATAATTAATATACCTACATAATTAACTAACTGTAATGTCTCTAATACTTGTAAAATACTGAATTCATCATATAAATTCTAATTAGCAATAACATCATCAACATATATACATAACCGTCAAATCATAAATCTATATCAACTTACTTAATTAATCATTGTCGTATCAAACAAAATTTTAATTAGGCATTTTAACATCACCCTAGGGACTTATTCAACCAATCAATTAATCAGAGATTATAAAATGCATAATGAAAGCTTAAGTCGTGTGCATGTGGACGTGACACCCATTATAGATTATGCACAATTTGCTATAGAGATTGATGTAGCCACATAAATTATAGAGAACAGAGGAAGGCAATGCATGTTTGCATTTATTATCATATGGTATTTCGTTGCCACTAAAAAAGAAGAATGCAATTCATATTTGCATTCATGGACATAGAGCATATCATTATTATTTATTGACATACAATGGGATAACATGATTGATCCATGAAAGTGATGAATAATTTATATAATTTAATTAGTTACTATATATTTTTATAATAAATTAATATGTTATTCGTTAAATTGCTTTATTCACTAATGGCATTTATTTTATTAAAAGGTAATTAAATTTTATTTACAGCATAGTTATTATTAGACACCATTGAGTTTTATACTCAGCGTTTATCATTTGATGGATATAAGTCAGAATTATTCTCAGGAGCATCTGGATTAGTGAGGCACCAATGCAGTTAGGATACTTTGAACCTTGTATGATCCTTATAATATGTTTTTAGCAGTATAAGGTACTTCTAGTGGATATTTTCATTTGTGTAACTATCATAGTATAATTATAGGTAATAAAAATATTTTGCACTCATGTAATAATAATAACATTAAAATTACTATGTGTGTGGTTTATTTAAATTATATAGATAATGTATAGATAACAGTTATCTAATGGCATGCCATAATTTATGCGTGAATATTTTATACGAATAGGTGATGTTAAAGCCACAGGTTACAAAATAAATAATTTCAAAAATAGACCAGATATATCTCATTGATTAGAAAAAAACTTTTACAGATCATTTGTAGAATGATTAATGAATTCTTAATTATATGGTTTTTATTAATCATTTTACATTAGCATATTTTCACCATTTAGGTATGATAGTTTGTTTGCCATAAAAATAACATGATTGTGAAAAGTTTAAGATACTATCAACTATTATCAAGTGAATTAAAAATAATATTTCTATATTCTACTATTTTACAAAACCTTGAAGAAGGGGTTTTGAAAATTGAAAGAAATTGATTTGAATTCATTACCTCTGATTTGATACAAGCTTGCATCAATAACAATCGAGTTTTATCATATACATGTATTATTTAATTTTAAAACATCTCAATTTGGAGCATTTAGATTATTTCTTTTGATCTATGTTTATAGTTTATTTTTTAAATATTAAAATTTTTAGTATTTTTATATTTTTTGGGTAGATTTCATTGAATTTATTTCAAAACTTAGAATTAATAATAATAAATGTATTAATAAATCCTTTTATTACTTTATAAAAATGTTTTATTAAAAGGAAAAAATATTATACATATTATTTAATGTAATTTTTGATAATGTCTATTAAAAAAATTACATATTACTTAATATAAAAGGAAGAACTTTAATTCTATTATTATATTTCAAATTTCAAATTGAAGGCTCACTTGCATATATAATTAAATAACTTACAATTATTATATTTATATTATAATTATCATTATTTTAAAAAATTTAACTTTAAAAATTTTATTAAAAGAATGAATATAAAGAATGAATATTTGTATTAAATGTTATGTAACATGTTATATTCAATTTAACTAAATATATTTAAACTAACAAAAAATACAAATTTATTATTATTAAATAAGATATTTAATCTATATTTGCACGTAGCATAATGCACTCATTAGTGTATATAAATACTTAGACAAAATTGCATGGAACCCATAGAGATGATACTTATTATAAATGGTAATAAATACCATAAAATGAAGAAATATTGTGACTTTTTGGGTTAAATGTTGAATTTAAAAGGTCATATTATGTATTTAATTTATATAATACGGTGATGTGTTTTATAAGCATGGAAGAAGGACAAGTTGTTACCTCAATTATGGAAGCTAGTAAACGAGAGGAGAAAATACATTTATATTATTCTGTAATAGGTAAGTTGGCAATTAAAAGGAGTAAGGTAAGAGAATCTACATGTGATTATGATATTTATTATGAAATAAGTTACATCTAAGATTTGACATTAGTTACCAAATGGAATAAGAATGGTATATGATGCAAATGGTATCCAAACTGACATAAGACTATACTTAAATAATTTGTGCTTATTTACTATTAATTCTTTAAACAAGATTAATGGGTAAATGAATAACATGTTTATAGATGAATGTACCATAATAAAATTATTGGTTAATGCTTTTATTATCATTTATCAATTACTTGGTGATTATATTTAGGAAATGAATATTGCTTAAGAGGTTAGTAAATGTTAACTGTGGTAGGATATGAATGCCTGTTAAACGTGTTGGTTGATAAACTTGTATAATTAATGATTCCATTAGAATGAGAATTATTTATTTGCACATTTGGAACTATTGATAACTTATAAACATATCATGCTTTATTGGTAATTGGCATGGACTATGTTTGTGTATAGGATTTAATCATTGAGAAAAAATTGAATATTTTGGTTTAATATTCTTTATTTTTAATATTCAAGTTTACAATGGTGATATAAACCTATATTTGATTTGAATTATCAATGGATTGAGATTATAAATTACTTATGAGTTGTGTTTATGAGGATTGACATGAAATTATCATATTCATACATCTTGTTACTAATATTGGATTGTTCATACATTAAATCATTGTAACATAAAACATGGAGGGATAAGTAGGGATGTTATAGTGAGTATGATTGAGATCCAGTAGGTTGGACTATGCCCTAATTGAGTATATGCCTGAGACAGATGGTGTAGTTATCCTATCAAAGTATATATGATTGTAAGGTAGGAGATAATAATTCCTTACTAGTGATTTCAATAGCATGGGTTGTGTCTTATTGTAATGGTACTTTTGGTTATATGGGGGTGAATGGAGTAGTGGAGATAAAAGAATGGATATAGATGTTATGAAATTAGCATTACTTGCATCATGATAATTCATCATTGCATATAGATGGTATTGCTATGTCAGTTACACAATTATATGATATTTTCTTGTGTTTATATACTAGTGTAATATACAAGTTTATATTATAGGTATTGGATGTGTATATGTGATGGTTAGATTTATGTGAAATGCCAAAATAGTTGCTAAATGCTATTCCAATACAGATAAAATTATAGTACAAAAATGAAATACATTAATAATTTAGAGTTATTTATTACTAAAAATTATTTTTTTATATTATTTATGCATTTTAGGTACCACTGAGTTTTATACTTAGTGTTTCTTATTTGATAAATGAATGTTAGCATATTGGGATGAGGAGAGATTGATCAGTCTTTAGTAGGTGATATTTTACAATTTACAGACTTAGGACTTGACATACTTTAGTAGATTTTGTATTATGTATGCAACTATCATATGTACAATGTACAAAGATAGTTTAAAGATAGTAATGTAAATTTACTGTTTATACATTTATGTACATGTAAATGATTTGTAACTTTTGAAAATATTTTCCCGACACCTCCCAAGGAAAATCTCGAATTAAAACCCAAATTGATAAGTTAGTATGAGCTTATCCATGTGGTTATGCACTCTTCAAATAAGAATCCTTTTTTTTCTAAAAGATCTTGACTTTCATGCTTTAGTAGGTTTTTAAGATCCTTTCGATGACCTATGTTGTATTGAAGGGATATCTATATGATTTGATCGACTGTGTAAAGCAGATAATAGCAATTAAACTAGAGAAAATATATAAAAAAGATAATTCTTTTCTTTGAATTACATTTATGATGATAATTTATATAATGTGAGGATGCTTGATAGATTGTCACACCTTTCTGTGGTACGACATGCTCCCGTAGAATAAGTAATTATCTCTGATACGTGGAAACCACTGATTACTCTACAAGGGATACGTAAATTTTTTTTTATATTATGCACCGTTCTAAGTTTTGTGAAAGTATTAGTCCCAAATAACAATCTTGCATTTATTGCCTTTAACATTTAATTGCTTAATTAAATTATTTAGAAACTTTAACCTACTCCCCTTGCCTTCAAAGAGTTTCCTGCTAAATTGGTACTTTGGAAATCTGTGCTCGCCATCTAACTGTCAACCTATGTCCATCAAATGACGAACACTGAGTATATAACTCAGTGGTGCTTAATACAAAATCATAGAAAATATAATCATATATATGTCAAGTAACATAACAATTTTTGTATCATTTCATCATAAATACAACATCATTTAAAATACTTTTGCTTAACATCTCTACTTGATTATCATATATTCATTCCATAGAAAGACAAATCATTATTCAATCTAATCAATACATTATCAAGTTTATCTTCGTAAAACATGCTACTCATAGCTTTAATACTTTAGCCTTTTTATTTAATTCTATTAAAATAGCCTTGATTTAATATCATTTACCATATACCACTACCCTATTATGTCATTACTTAGAGAAATGCACATATTATTTGGATGTTATAATTTTCATCTCACTATATTGACAATTCAATCATTTGAAATATCATATCCTTAATTCATTAACATTTCTCATGCTAAAAATCATATAATTTTCATTTCACTATAATTTCATAGCATATTACCTCGCTTAGCGTATATCTAATCAATATCATCATGTCACATCTTTCGGCTACGTAACATGCTCCCGTAGAATGACTATTAACTTCCTAACCGAAGAAGTCAATAGTTATCCTACAAAGGATTCCATACATTCAGTAAAATTTCTTTTTTACATATCACTAGCATGCAAACTCATATTAATCCAAACCATTTATTGTCCCAGTTTATAATATCATAATTATATTAACAAAGTTATAATATACATACATTAATATTTTACATATCTTTAGTTTTGCCAAACTTACTTTATTTACTGTCAGAGTACTTTATTTAGGTAGTTACATGATAATTTATAAAGATAGAAGTCTGAAGGAATATTTAAACCATTTACCAATAAAATATTGATATGTCCAGCTACTGCTTCTAACATTCTGGTTCAGCGACTTTGCTTGGTCCTGCGTTTATCAATTAACAAACGCTGAGTATAAACTTAGTGGTGCTAGTTATAACATGTAAAACTTAAGGCATTTATATTTCATGAAATGTTGATGCCAAGAGATAATTATGTCATACATTTCAAACATCATGTATCTTTCATTTGTATATCATGTCATATAGGTATGAATCATTTAGCATGACTATCTCAAAATACGCTGAAATTTCAATCATAATAAGTATTCAAATGAAATTAATATATCATATCATGAATTATGAATAGTGCGTATATATGAGAATGCATTTATGCTATGCATTTTCCCTCTTATTCCTAATTCCACATCACCTTTTTATATCATATTTTAATTTAATTAAATTATATTCAATCCATCACATGTCTAATTAATATTCTATTACTATTCTCATATAATCAATTTAACACTCAATTATACCCTCCATTAATCAATAATCCTATTTATGACATCATCATTCCTTATTATGACATCATCATGACATCATAAATAAAAATCATTAAATTTTATTTTCTAATATTTTCATATCATTTATATACCTCCAAAAATGTATTATTAATCCATAATCATTTATTCTTAATACAATTAAAATCATAATTAATCCCATACGCTTACATCATGCTTACATCATCAATGTTCATTTATGACATTATAAATAAATTTCTAAATATCCCTTATACTTTTTTTATATCATTAAATCTTATGTTAAATAAATCATCTTACACATATATACTCCAATTAACTTATTTTTATTCTATTATTCATTAATACATAATTATATATATATATATATATATATATATATATATATATATTATACATACATTTTTCACTCGTATAATTCATTTATACGATCTTTAATCATACTTAATTTATAAATTATGCATACTTCAAATATAATAATAATTTATCTTAATTCCTCAATTGCATGCATTTCCATACATACGTAAATATTCTTGCCTCAATATATGTGCAATTGATCGCTCGATCAAATTTTACACGTTCGAGCTTATTTTCACATTCTACTTAATCTACAATCATCTTATCATCATTTCTCAATTTGATAGATATTTTCTATCATTATCATAATATTTATAATATTCTATCTCGAAATACACATTTTTCTATAATTCCACATCATCACTTAATTTTTGATCGTATAGGGTATAATTTCTTCACCCGAATTATTAATAATTTTCATGCTAAAAATGAGGATGTGACATAGATGATATGATGAATATACATACTACAGATATACTATTCAATAGATGACATGTACAAAGGTTACAAGTATCAAATACATATCGGACATATAGGACATTTATATTTTGCAAAAGAATTTATACATTCCTCATAGAATGATTAGTAGATTCCAAACAATACAAGATTCATTAATCATTCTACGGAAGCATATTTCACCATTCAAGTGGGACATTTTTGAACCTTATAAAATAAAAATTAAAACATGCACATAAAGTTAACTTCATATATATATACACACATAAAAAAAGAAAACACACACATATATAAAACCTCATAAACATGAAATAAAAAAATTTATAATTATATATGTAGTTGAACTAACAAAATATCAATTAATGTATGTAAAATATTGTTTTAAGTATAATAAAATGCAATAATATAAAGACTACTCTAAACTATACATTATACTATTTATCTAACTAAAGATTAATTTATTAAAATATTTATTAATTGATAGATAATAAAATTAGTTCAAATTAAATATTATGTTTGATACATTACATACACGATCATTTTAAAAAAACTAAAATTTCAATAATTTTTGAATGCAAATTCTCAAGTATTAAAAATAACTAAACAAAATTTTTATTACAAATACATTCCAAACATAAAAGTCAATATTAATTCTCATGAAAACAATAAGCACCTCTATGAAAAAGAAATCAGAAAAAATTCCTCTTAATTATATCAATTAATTTATATAAAAAATACATCCATCATATTAAATGATTATAATATAAATTGAGTTATGCAAATAATATTAATATTAATATATACATATATTCTACTCATGGCATAATATGTAAATTTTGATATATTTAGTTCAATGAATATATAGAGGGTTGATAGACATATTTAATGGCTACAAAATTATTCCATAATAAATTTTAAATTTATAATCATTCATTCTATAGAATATGTCTATGCAAGTATTGATCGTAATTATAATTTAAAGAATGTCACTTTAATATCAATTAGTGTGTTAATTATTAGTTTCAATTAGTTATATATTAACTAGATATTTAAAAGATAATTTTTGAATAAAATTAATATTATTATAAACTACTTTAATTAATTAAGATAAATTAATAATTAAAAGTAAATAGCGATATCTTTAACAATTTTCAATTATTAAGATTGAATATTTAAATAAGATTTCATTTAGTGAATCATTGACAACTAATATTAAATGAATGTTCAATTAATGTATTATAATTAATTAACTACCTACTTCTATGGTAATTAGTTAATTGAAATGCATTAATCACTTTTATTCAAAATTGATTCTCATGAGTTAAATTCTTATTCCATGTAATTCACGTCTATATTCATATAATGCTATCTGTTAGACCCGGGATTTTGATGTGTATGTCAAATGTGAGTCAATTTAAGTTATTTGCCTTTTTGATGTAGATTTTCATAAGTGGTATAGGTGTACCAAATTGCTTTGTTGTGATACGGACATACGACATATCGTACCAAGTTAGCCTTGTTTCCTTGAGTTTGGTACAGGTGTACCACTGGTTGGAATGGGTGTACCACTAGTTGGTACGGGCGTACCATTGCTTGCCAAAAAATTGTTTATCAGGAAAAATGTTTTGGTATGGGCGTACCAATGGGTGGTACAGTCATACCTAATCTCCCTCTCATTTTCAAAAGTGGCTTTTTATGTTGGTATGGGCGTACCATGTCTGGTACGGCCATACGCGACTTTCCAGAAAGGCTTTAAACCATTTCTAATGGTTTTATTTTGAGATAGAACATAATATACTTGGCATCTAACGGCTAGTTTTCTCTATGCAAGCTTTCTTTGAGTGTTCTACGTCATTTACAAGTAAGTTTAATTATTCTATTGTAATTCTAGCTTTGTAAACTCTCATTCTATTGTATTCTCATAACTTAAGAGTTAGGTTTTGTTATTGTAGGTTGGTGTGTAGCCCAAAGACTAACTTTCAAAAGGCAACTATCTTAATCATGACGTTCTTAAAGGTTGGAGAGCCTACACGCCTACACTTCCCTTTCAAAAAGGTTGGTATTAGTATTAGCACTCGCTTAGGTGCTAAAGGTAGAAAGGTAGATATGTAAATCACATAGTCCTTAAACTAGGGATAGGGCCTATTAAAATAATTTAAATAGAGTACATGTACTATAGTAGTGAGGGTGGAAATCGTATTCCTACAGGATTCAATAAAGCTATGTCATTTTCCTCTGCTTAAGGACTACAAGGAGATTCATTCCTTTAGTTAGAGAGCTAAATGGAAAGGAAGTCTAAGAAAGAGAATACAAAAGTTGGAGACTACTCAGTCAATAGATCTTAGAGAACTAGGCACTGTGTAATCTATTAGTGCAAGACTGGCTATTGAAGATAAAGACTCTACTTATGCTTATGGAGGGATGTAACGACTACTTTTATGAATATTTCATTCTTTAGCTCCTTTCTTTATCTGATCCTTCCCGAAAGGGAAGAGATAATAAAAGAAGGAATAGGTATAGCTCACATCTTAAGTATATTTAGTTCATTGAATGACTTATTGAGAAGCTAGGGCCTCCTTTCATACTAAAGGGTTGAGACTTTCTTTCTGAGATAGATAGAATAGAATGAGCTCCTACTCTCTTTCAATCGCCGATGCTTAAAATAAAGATAAAGAGTGCGTAGACCCGAGAGAGGTTATATAAGAGACTCGACAAACGGGAGAGGTTATATAATACACTCGACTATAAGGAGAGGGAGAGGAGAGGAGTGAGGTGATTCCTATTATGCCTAGCAAAAGTAAGCTGGGCTCTATCTGAAAGAATTGAAGACCTAAACCAAGGTAATGTCTTCAAGAGGTCTCATTCACCATCAGCCTATTTTAGTAGATCATTCCACTCTAACTTATGTTAGAATTTCATTCCACTTTGTTGATCCTTGTAGAAAGAAGGAATGATTGAGGTTGGGGTTGGGAAAACCCTGTCGAGAATCGAGAGATGGGTGGTCACCGAAGCTACCACCATTAGACTAGCACTAGAGAAAGGGTTCTCTTAAGATCCTTAAAAATACATATTAGGGCATCGATCGGGTCCAGAATAGAAGATGACGGTTTCCCACTCTCTTGATGAATCTGTTCTATATTTAATCTTCTACCACTTTGGTTGTGGCTTAAGGGAAGGGTATGCTTTAACAGATGAATCCATGAACCTGGATGCTTTATCCAATATAGTTCTTCTTGATGAGTCTTTTATGTCTATGCCCTTTCTTTTGACTTAGAAAGTTGGTTCACTCCATCCATAAAAGTTTGATATGGAAAACCTCCATAAAAGTTTGATGTGGAAAACCCTTTCTCTTACGTAAAAATAAGAGTTGGACCCTGAGAGAAGTCAGTGCAAAGAATGAATAGAAGTTTGATGGTGATGTATGAGACTAATACCATTGTAAAGGTTTGAGTGTAATCCTAAAAACGCTAGATTTAGGATTCAATTGAGGAATCCATGTTGATTGTAATTGATTGAGTTTAGTAGAACCCTGAGTTAAGACTTAAGAGAAGTAGACGTAGGCTAAGAGTTAATACCAAACCACTATAAATACATGCTAGGACTTTCATTCTAAGTAAGAAAGTCTTTTCTCACTCTCGTTTTACATGTCATCCTACTCTTTATTAGATTGGACTAGAGGATGATGTTTTGTGGTATTTGGCCAATGTAGGTTGGTCAAATTTTACATTTCTAGATAATTATTTCATTCAATCTGTAGCTTTAGAGTTCCTACAGACCCTCTCTCTATCTACCTCTTTTTCTTGTACCTTCAGACTCTTTCATAGGCCCTATTCTCTTTCACCTGTAGAGTTTGATCATATTTTTGATTTTCATACTGATGGCATTTCTAATGCTAAATCCATGGTATTTGATCGTAATAACTTCTAGAGGGAGATTGCACTCGATACTCCTTTCCATCCTTTGAGGCTTAAAGCCTCCTCTCTCAAATGCCCCTTACTTTTCTACTGTCATAGGCTCATCTCCTATCTGATAATTGGGAGATCTGAGTCTAATGATACTATTACTGGCCCTGACTTGATCTTTCTTTACTCTATGGTCATGAGTACACCCATTCAGTCTGGATATTGGCTTCAGACCTTTTTCCATGAGATCGGTATCCAAAAGTAGCCTAGCAAGGCTATTCTTTTTGGTCTTGTGATTCACTACATCTGCCAGCAACTGCATGCCTTTCTAGCGTCTCCATCCATTCTTGGACTGAAAGATCATAATCTAGATCTATCGTTCATTAAGCACTCCATGTTCCTTGAGTGTACTCCAGATGATGAGTTTATCATTCACACTAAGTACATTTCTCAACGATTCGACCATCTTTAGTCATTGAGCCTCCCCAATGACACTGTTTCTCTCTACAGACAACAAGTTGTGGAGATTTATCAGTGCTTGTAGGTGCTATTTCCAGATGACACACCTATAGAGTGGCTTGACCCTTCAGATCCTTCCATTGATGCCATACACCAGGCGGCTCTGAGCCGCAAATGACAACATCACTTCCAGGGTGGATCTTCATCATCTTCCACTGTTCCTGATCCTCCTACTCCAACTACTCCTGCTCCAGCTACTACTGCATCTACTGATTCTATTTCTCAGCAGCTTGCTATTATCATTTCTTGGTTGGATCGCTTAGATTCTTTTGAGTGACGTTTTAACCAGGTTGACTAGCAGCTTGCTCACATTCGTTAGCATATTCATACCCTAGATCAACGATTTAATCAGCATACAGCAGAGTTTCATGAGTTTTAGACATCTACATCTGAGACCCTACATTCCATCAGTGTTATGATGGATCCCTTGATTATTCCTCTACCGAGTCCACCTCCTCCTCAGGACCCATAGTAATAATTTTGATGTTGTCAAAGGGGGAGATATTTTAGGATATTGGAGATTAGTTTATGATTGTTGTTATTTCTTTTCTTTGTTATTGTTTATTCTTACATTTACTCTGACCAGTGTATTGTATTTAGTTTTTATTATTATTTCTACTCTGATCAATGTATTGGATATCTTTTTGAGTTTATATAACATATGATGTTTATTCAGTTCATTATCCTATTTTGTCTATTTCTATTGTTGCTTATTGTCATTTGCTTTGATTACAACTGAATTGGATAATACTCTGATCATATGATTCTATTTATATTTTGATCATACAATTGTATATATTGCTTTGATCATTTGATTCTATTTATTACTTTGATCATATGTTATACTATTTATTTGCTCTGATTTATATATTTTATCCTTTCCTTTGTGCTTGATTGATTACTTATAATTTCATGGCATGAATTCTAAACCAAAAGGGGAGAATCTTAAAATGTTTCAAATCAAAATTTTATTTAAATATGTTTTGTAAATTGAACTTAAATTGATTGCCAACATCAAAAAGGGAGAGATTGTTAGACCCAGGATTTTAATGTGTGTATCACATGTGAGTCAATTTAAGTTATTTGCCTGTTTAATGTAGATTTTCATAAGTGGTACGGGTGTACCTATTTTGGTACGGGCGTACCAAATTGCTTTGTTATGTGGTATAGGCATACGACTGACCGTACCAAGTTATACTTGTTGCCTTCAGTTTGGTACAAGCATACCATTGGTTGGTACGGGTGTACTATTACTTGCAGGAAAATTGCTTGTCAAGAAAAATATTTTGATACGGGCGTACCAATGGGTGGTACGATCACACCTAATTTCCCTCTCATTTTCAAAAGTGGCTTTTTAAGTTGGTACGGGCGTACCATGTCTGATACGGCCATACACGACTTTCCAGAAATGCTTTAAATGCTTTCTAACAGTTTTATTTTGACATAGAACATAATAGACTTGGCATCTAATGGCTAGTTTTCTCTGTGCAAGCTTCATTTGAGTGTTCTACGTCATTTACAAGTAAGTTTACTTGTTGTATTGTAATTCTAGCTTTGTAAACTCTCATTCTATTGTATTCCCACAACTTAAGAGTTAGGTTTTGTTATTATGGGTTGGTGTATGGTTAATACTTGAGCATTACATTGTAATTGAGAGTTTATGAGACTAATATCATTGTAAAGGTTTAAGTGTAATCCTGAAAACATTGGGGTTAGGATTCAATTAAGGAATCCATGTTGATTGTAATTGATTGAGTTTAGTGGAACCCTAAGTTGAGACTTATGAGAAGTGGATGTAGGCTAAGAGTTAGTGTTGAACCACTATAAACACGTGTTGCCATTTTCGCCAGAGATTTCATTATCTAATAATTAATTTACCATCTATCATAATCAATTATCTAAGACATGTAATTAAGTAACCTTAATCCTAATCACACTCATTAAGTATCATGACACATAAATAATTAGGATTGATAAAAATATTTAATCCAAATTAATCCATGATCAAATATTTATTTTGTAATACATTCCTACTCATAATCTATAAACACAAATGGTTTGAGGGTATTAATAAAAATAAAAATACAATTAGGATTGAAAAAAGGGAAAGATAACAATAAAACCTATATAAACTTGATTCTTCCTCTATCTTTTGATTATCCTAGATTAATTCTAAACAACAAAAGAAGAAAGATTAATAGAAGGAGAGAATGATTAAAATGGAAGATGAATAACTAAATAAATGATTGAATAAATACCCTAAACTTAAGAAAAATAAGGCTTATAAATGATGTAAAATTCTAAATTCAAATATTTAATAATGACCATTGATTTATAGATCTAATGATCCTTATTCAAGCTTCAAAAATCATGCAAAAATTATGTAGAAGGGGCTCATAAGTCCTGGAAGGTTTACACAACTCTTAGGAAAGGTTGGAGATAAATTTTATGGTGGAAAAGGACCTACATGAGTCACGAGAAGTCTATATGACTCATGTAGCTTGTTCGAACATTTTTAACATACTTGATTTCATCATATCTTAAGCTATAGAACTTTGATTTACATGATTTTTCATACATTAGAAAGTTTAAAAAGTGTACTATAAGCTTGGTAAGTTTCTAAGCGCCCATCTTTCATTTAATATATTAAAAATGATGGTACATGCTATTATTGTATTAAATGACTTGTATTAAATGATTTTTAAATGAATGAGGACTTTCACCTTATGTATGTGAATCATGATTATGAATTTAAAAACAATAAATACATCATCAAAACATGTAAATGCAATAATTAGTAAAATGCAATAATTAACAATTCTAGTTGAAAGTATATACAAATTCATATAAAATGCAATGAAAACATTAAATATTAAACTAACTACACTAAATACAAATATTGCATGAAACATATTAAAATCAAGATGAGAAAGTAGTAAAATAGTATTAAATATTATAAAAATGAGGGTACAAAACATGTACATGTTCATTCACATCAAAGGATAAATCAACTACGTTTAATTTGATTGATAAGTAGAGTTTGATTATACATATATTGAGACTAGAGTTATGTTATGTGCATTACATATTATTGTTAATTATTTAATTTATTACTTGTTATTTTCTATAACAATTTTTTAATATTTTTGATTGTAATAAAATATTATTATTATATATATTATTTCAAATTCTATTACAACAAATAATTTTAATTCTTATAAAATTCTATTGTAACACATAATTCTATTTCTATTATTATACATATAATTTAGAATTATATTATATAATAATACATATAATAATGCACATAATTCTATTATTTTTAATAAATAATTTTTACTATTATATAATAATACATATCACTTTTATAATAAAATCTTTATCTTTTTAAAATTTTGTCATTATACATATTATTTAAATTCTATTTTAAAATTAAAAAATCATGAATTTTTAATTTATATAGTTATATATTCAAATGTAATTTAATAGTCCTAACTTTCAATCAAAATGTAATTTAAAACTTATAAAGATATTTCAAAATAAATTGTAAAATATAATAATTTTGATATTGTTTTTTTTATAAAAATAAATTTTTATCAACTAAAATTAATAAAAAAATCTAATATATTAGCTATTAAACTAATAAGAACATGTCTACATCTTATCTTAACCAAAATCTAGAGAATGTTATATTTTATGAATCTACTTGGCATTACTTTTATAATATAAATTTGAAAAGGCTAAGTCAAATGTTAATGGTGTAAGATATTTTTGTTAATCAAGACTTCATATTTTTAAAAATAATTATAAATAATATTTTTCCTTTATATAGTTTTATTATAAAAATTAGTTGTTATAAATTAAAATTATTACTATTAAATATTTTAAATAAAATTAGTTTTAACAAATTTAGATTTTGTAATAAAATTATATTTTCTTAAACATAATCATTTATGTGTTGGCTTTTTATATAAAATTAGATGAAATAAATTAATTTTAACAAATTTAATTATTAGATAATAAAAGTAATTAGTATTTATATTTGATTTTAAATAGAATTATTACATAAAAATTAGTCATTATAAATTAAAACTTTACTATTGTATAATGAAAATAAAATAAAATAAATTTTTAACAAACTTAGAGAAAAAGATATAACCATCATTTTACTTGTAATCTTTCATCTTTTAATATTAGTCAAACATTTGATAAAAGTATGATCCATCAATCTACATCATTTAACCTTTATAATATAAGTTTGAAAATATTAAGCTAGACATTAATATTGTGAGATTTTTCTATAACTTTAATAAAGATATCATATTTTTAAGAAACTTATAAATAATATTTTTATAATAATTTTATTATAAAAATTAATTTTTATAATTTAAAAGTATTATTATTAGCTGATTAAAATAAAATAAAATTAATTTTAATGAATTTATATTTTTTTAATAAAATTCTATTTTCTTAAAACTAATCATTTATGGGTTGGTTTTTCATATAAAAATAGATGATGAAAATTAATTTTAATGAATTAAATTTATAGATAATAAAAATAATCAGTATTTATATTTTATTTTTCATAGAGTTCTTAGATATAAATTAATTATTATAAATTAGAATTATTACTATTAAATTATTAAAATAAAATAAAATTAGTTTTAACAAATTTAGAGGGAATGGTAGAATGTCATTTTAGTTGTCAACCTTCCTTCTTATAATATTCGTTAAAACCTTAAAAAATATATATTTTATCCATCTATTTTACTTAATTTTTCTAAAGTGAGTTTGAAAAGGCTAAATTAGATGTTAACAATATTAGATATTTTTGTAACTTTAACAAAGACTTTATAGTTTTGAAAATAATTGTAAGGCTAATTATATATGTGTTTTTTTAATATAAAATTAGACAATACAAATGAATTTTAATGAATTTTTAATAAATTTAGAGGGAATGATTTGTTCATTTTAGTTGTCTCCTTTCCTCTTTTAATATTAACAAAAAACCTGAGAAATATGCTCTATCAATATACTTCACTTGACTTTTATATTATAAATTTGAAAAAGATAAGTCAAACATTAATAATATGAGATATTTTTATAATTTTAATGAAAATCTCATTATTTTAAAATTAATCATAAATAATATTTTCCTTTATATAATTTTGTTATAGAAATTATTTGTTATAAATTAACATTAAAAAATAAAATAAAATAAAATAAAACAAAATTAATTTTAACAAATATAGATTTTTAATAAAATTCTATTCTCTTAAAATTAATTATTTATATATTTATATATAAATTATATAATGAAAATTAATTTTAACAAATTAAACTATTAGATAATAAAAATAATTAGTAGTTATATTTGATTTTTAAATTGAAATTAGTTGTTATAAACATAAATTAAAACTATACTATTAGATAAAAATGAAAATTAATTTTAATACATTAAACTATAGAATTCTTATATTCAAATTATATAATAAAAAACTAGTCTTTATATTTATTTTGAATAAAATTCTTAAATTGAAATTAATTGCTGCGTAACATGTTCCCGTCAAATGATTACCAATTCCCATTAAGAAAATTAATAATCATCCAACAAGGGATGCCATACATTCATACTAAGTGCGGAAATTTTTTTTTTTTTTTAAATTATCAGATAACAAATTATATCATTTAAATCCCGTGTTCTATAACAATTCTTATTTCAAACAAACCATATGTATCGTCATATTGATACACACATTATTACAAGTTTATGTTATATCCATGTTTGATGTACTACCAAAGTACTTATTTAAAAGCTTGCACGATTATAAACTTTAAGA
>CANYBF011376632.1:0-10115 GCA_948192965.1 Dalechampia spathulata | reverse complement strand
GTTGCACGTAAAATGACATATAAAGCTATATGGCATTTGGATGACATGGCATATGCATGACATGTGATATAGCAATAAAAGCAACATGGCATATGCATGACATGTGATATAGCAATAAAAGCAATATGGCATATGCATGACATGTGAGCGTGTATGACATATCATATGCATGATATGGTAACCTAATATGTAAGTACATATTATGGTAAATAGCGTATTACGTTATACGTTAACGTTTTAGCGATTGTTTTAGCATTTTAGCGTATGCGTGGCATATGCATAGTGTATGCATGATGTGTGGGATGAATGGCATGTCATATGCATGATATATGAAATGATGGATGTCATGGCATAGTATATGACATACCTTATGTATGGCATGTGAATGATGTATAGCATATCGTATGTATGATATGTGTGTGATGGTGTAATACATGGCATATGCATGACATGTTATATGTATGACATTCCAAATGCGTGGCATGTGAGATGATGCGTGACATGGCATATGCATGGCATGTATAGTAGAATATGCTTGTATCATGTGGTATGACATGTAAAATGTTGCATCATGACATCGTATAGTGTATGGCGTACCATATGTATGGCATGTGAGAATGATGACATACTGTATGTATAGCATGTGAAGTGAATGACATACCATATGCATGGCATGTGAGGTGAATGACATACTATATGCATGGCATATGGGATGATGAATGGCATGGCATATGCATGACATGGTATAGTGGTGCATATGAGAATGTGTATTCAACATAGTATATGTATGGCATATGGTATGTCATGTGTTATGGCATATGATGTGGCATAGCATTATGGCATAATGACATATACATATATGCATGGCAAGGCATATATGTATGCATGATAAAGCGTATTGGTTGATTGAGCGTATTGAATTACGTATTGGCATATTTATACGTATATGCATATGAAATACAGTATGTTATGGCATACAGTATATGCATGGCATGCATAGTAGTGGGTGCATGTGTCATGTGACATGGCATGTGACATGAATGACATAAATATTTAGGCAAATATAAATCATCCATAATCAAAAATAATAAAGGTCGGGGAAAGGGAACCGAGGAAATTAGAGGATACAGACAGGAAATAGAGGGATTATTATAGACCGCATAATAAATCCTATCCTATTACAAATATTCCTTGCATATATAATTTCCCAGGTATTAAGTAATACCCTCTTTTCCCCTTAAGTTGCACGATCCAAAATGCGCAAATGGATTAATATGCAAAATAAACAAATAAATTGATTAGTAGCAAATGAATTTTGGATTTAATTGACTAGTCCAATACCATTTAAAAGTACAAACCAAGAGTCAAAATCTAGCAATTATTAGGCAATAATTACATGAATTAATACGATCTGGATCATGAAAATTCATTTTAATAAAAATAATTTTAGGCAAAATTATTTTTGTTTGATCATGGAAAATTAAATGGGAGGGCTAACATCACATCAAAATTATTGGAGAAAGCCACTCGACCAAATAAAATCTAATCCTTTCAAAAATCACATTTATACGATCAAAAATTACATTTTATCGTAAAAATTAATTTTGAGGCCAAAATGAATTGTGTAAAAATTATTTTATGATAAGTCCAGAATACTTAAGTCACTGTGAGACTCAAATATCACTGGATACATCAGAATACGGCCAAAATACAGCATGAAATACAATTTTTCTAGAAAAATGTGAGAGATGTGCGCCGCGCATCAGGCAATGTATGCCACACATAGGCTATGTTTTGGTGCACATCAGAGGCCAATCTGCACGAAAATTAAATCTGTCAATACAGAAATAAACTATAGACAAAAATACGCAACTTTAATGAAGACAGTACCTCATTTTGAACACGAATCGACCTTCGGTTCATCAAACCAAACAATTAATTAAGCAATTAATTGAAACAAATGATTTTAAAGCCAAAATCAAGTAGATCTGGACAATATTTGACAGATCCAGAACCCCAATTGCATGGAAAAGCCGCTGGAGTTGCTGGATTTATCAGATCTAAAAACTGGGTTTTTCTGTGAAAACTGAGACCTATGTACGCTGCACATAGGCCAATGTGTGCTATACATTAACTGTGTGTGGCACACATGGGCATATGTATGGCACACATGGCAGAGAAAACAGAAGGAAAACCAAAAATGTTTCAGCAGAAACCCTAGATCCAACCCCGATCTAGGTAGATCGGACTTGAAAATGGGTTTTGCTTCATGGATTTGCTCCAAATCAAGAAAAATAATTTTAAAGCTAAAATTATTTAAAATCTGGCAAGTATTTGGCAGCTCCAGGACATTTAAGGCATGAGAAGGCCCTAAACATCACTGAAATAGCCAGATCGGGAGAAAAACCGAGTGAAAATGGGAGAAAAATAGCATTTTTTGGAAATTTTTGGGGTGATGTGCGCAGCACATAGGCTGTGTATGGCGCACATAAGGTGATGTGCGTAGCACATCCCTTGCAGAATAGTGACAAAATCAAGAAAATTGAAGAAAAGAGGGAAATTCACCTTATTTCGGTGGCTTTTCTTCCTTGATCTAGCTTGATTCCGAGTGTGGGGAGCCTAACTAAGCCAGTTTAGTCCTTAAATCCAAGTGATTTAATTAATTAGGGGCCTAATTAATTTATCAAAGTATTTTGACAGAGTTTTGCCTTGCCTTTGGCAATATTTTGGATCAATTTTACAGACCCCAAGCTCTATATTTATAGAGCAAAAATCGAGCATGGCAATTTTGTAATTTTCACCTGGATTTGAAAATTTTCAAAGGCAATGTGCGCCACACATCATGTGATGTGCGCCACACATTGTCAATGTGTTGCGTACATCAGGTGATGTACGGTGCACATCACCTTTTGACCCATCGCGTGAGGCCCATTGTGGTCACTTCTGGGATGCGCCTCAAAGCCTATCAGTGTTATTCGATGTAAGGAACAACTTTATAGAAGAAAGTTTTTCCAAATTCGGCCCCGAGAAGGTTCTCGACCAAACATCTTTTCTATGCAACATGCGGTGCACATAGGGCGATGTGCACCGCACATTGCATTTTTACCCTATGCGTGCCGGCTCGTACGGGTAAAATCGGATGCGCACTATATGTCAACTGAAGTGCAATCGACATTCTGAGAAACTTTGCAGTTATAAGTTTTCTCAAATTCGGCGCCGAACATCGAGTTTTGCTAAATGGGCCTAATTTGGGCCCAATAAGCCCATTAAGGCCAAAATGTGGCATATGGGATGTCGTGGGTCGTGCCTCGCGTAAGCACCAGTGAAAATGTGTTATACGCGTCAAGAACACTCAAATTGGTGAATTTGGGTGGTGGGCCCACCTGGGTACTATTCATGATGAATAGTGCCTTTATGGGTTCCACATCATAAAAAGGGCCTAAGAAGTGGCAAATAGCATGCCAAGCATTTTACCTCAAGTAAGGCAGCAGATAGGATGTGTTCTGTGCGTACAAAATGCATTAAAGTGAATTATAGTGGGAAGCGGGCCCCGCTAGCGTTTAGCGGGTCCTATAATGCGGTGAGCTTAGAAATGTGGCATTCGGGATGTCACGGAGTGTGCCTTGTGTAAGGCAGTAGCAGAATGTATTCTATAAGTACAGAATACACAAAATAGGCCAATAGGGGTAGCGGGCCCCACAAGTGTACTATTCTTAGTGAATAGTAACCTAGGTTCAAAATGCAATATTTTGCATTCTGTACATCCTACCATGCGTAGGCGGGTGTGAAATATATTCTGTAAGTACATAATATACAGAATAAGCTAATAGAGGCTGCGGGCCCTACTAATGCCCTAGGTGGGCCCCATAACGTAGTGGGCCCAGAAGATGGCATTTACGATGCCAAGCGTTGTGCCTTGTGTAAGGTGACTGGAAATGTATTCTGTAAGTACAGAATACACAGAATGGCCTATTAGGGTCTACGGGCCTCGCTTTTACCTAGTGGGCCCTACTTGTGCACTATTTATGGTGAATAGTGCCAAAGACAAAAAATGTAATACTTTGCATTTCAAGTGTTTTGCCTTATGTAGACAACGGGGAAGGGTGTTCTGCATGTACAGAACACTCAGAATAAGTGGCGGGTCCCGCCAGGTGCCATGGTGGGCCCCACCAGTTCCGAGATGTTTTGTACACTAGAACACACAGAGGAGGACACAGGGGCCTATGTGCATAATCGGGATCGATATCGGGGACTAAATCCTAGCCAAATCAACAAAAATCTGAAATTATACAATGGTGAAAAGTCAGGGTCAACATCAGGTAGCATTTTTGGGACATGTTATTTCAGCCAAGGGAATCAGAGTGGACCCGAGTAAAATAGAAGCCGTACTGAATTGGCAAACTCCACGGAATGTCAGCAAGGTTTGCAATTTTCTGGGGTTAGCCGAATATTATAGACGATTCATAAAAGGATTTTCTATGATAGCTACATCATTGATGATTCTCCTACGGAAAGATGTTCCTTTTGTGTGGATAGAGGAATGTCAGAAAAGCTTTAACTGATTAAAGGAATGTTTGACTCAAGCTCTAGTCTTAACATTACCTACGCCAGGTAGAGAATTTGTAATCTATAGTGATGCTTTGCTTAATGGTTTAGGGTGTGTTCTCATACAAGATAGGAAGGTGATTGCTTATGCTTCGAGACAATTGAAGCCATACAAGAAGAATTACCCTATACATGATATGGAAAGCTAACTCAATCGCGGATGCATTGAGCCATAAGATGTTTACCGGATTGAGACAGTCACCATTGATGCTAGTTCAAGAGATACGATAGTTAAATGCCTCACTGATGATGTAACCTGACTGTATGTTAGCATAGTTATAGTGACAAATGAAACTAGTATTGATAAAACAGATTTAGAGAAGTGTAGTGAATGATGAAGAGTATCAGAAGCAATTATAGAAAGTTCAGAAGGGTAAAGTTGCACTATTCACCATAGATGGAAATTGTACTTTAAGATATGGGGAAAGATTATACATTCCAGCGGATAACAAGCTAAAGAAGTAGATTTTAGAAGAAGCTCACAGTTTACTGTATTCATATCATCCAGGTAGTACGAAGATGTACCGAGATTTGAGATAGCATTATTGGTGGATTGGTATGAAGAACGATATTGTAGATTATATTTCCAAGTGTCTGGTATGTCAACGGATTAAAGTGGAACATCAGGTACCAGCAGGGTTACTTAGTCCATTACTGATTTCAGAATGGAAATAGGAATGAATCACAAGGTTACCGATGATGCAAGCTAAGCATGATGCCTTATGGGTAATAGTGGATAGGTTGATGAAGACTGCTCACTTCTTACTTATATGTATGGATTATAGCTTAGAGAGGTTAGCAAGATTGTATATTGACGAGATTGTACGATTGCATGGGATTCCATCCTCTATAGTATCAAATAGAGATCCATGGTTTATGTCACGGTTTTGGGGTACTGTTTTGAGAGCTTTGGGTACTAGAGTTTAGTTTAGTACTGCTTTTCACCCTCAGACCGATGGCCAGTCAAAGAGAGTGATATAGATTCTAGAGGATATGTTATGTGCATATGTTTTGGAATGGGAAGGTAACTAGGATAGATACTTGCCTTTGATTGAGTTTACCTACAATAATAGTTACCAATCTAGTATACAGATGGCTCCCTATGAAGCATTATACGGTAGAAGATGTAAGATGCCCTTACATTGGGACGAGGTCGGTGAATGGAGGTTGATTGGTCCTAAATTAGTACAACAAGCTAAAGAATAAATACGATTGATTAAGACCAAGCTGAAAACAACATCTGATAGGCATAAGTCATATGTGGACTTGAAGAGGCGAGACATAGAGTACCATGTCAGAGATAAAGTGTTTCTCAAGGTGTCTCCTTGGAAAAGAATCCTGAGGTTTGGACAGAAGGGTAAGTTGAGTCCTCGTTACATTGGGCCGTATGAGATATTAGAGAGGATTAGACCATTGGCCCACAGGTTAGCCTTACCACCTAAAGCTAGACCGGATTCATAATGTATTTCATGTCTTGATGTTGAGGAGGTACTGATCAGATCCATCTCATGTATTACCAGTGGAAACAATTGAGATTCAGCCAGATTTGTCTTACAGTGAAGAGTTGATTTAGATTTTGGCTAGAGAGATAAAGTGGTTGAGGAATAAATAGATACCGTTGGTCAAAGTCCTATGGAACCATCATATGGGAGAGAGAGTCTGTTATGAGGAAACAGTATCCTCATTTATTCTCTAGTAGTCCAGGTTAGAATTTTAGGATGAAATTTTCTTTTAGAGGGAGAGAGTTATCACACCCACATTAGCAACCCTAGTTGTGTGACACTATTGTATGTGAAATGTTAGATGAATGATAGGATGTATACGTACATATATACATGTTTATGTGTTTGATGGTTATGATGTGATGTTGATTAATTGATTATGCATGCCTATGTGAATATATATGTACCATGTATGAATGTTATGATGGGGAGTAGAGGTGAGGAATGTGATTGAACGATAGGTAGGAAGGGAAGAAGTTTGATGTTATTAGTGTTTTAGAAGTGTTTTATGATTGAGTTATGGCTTAGGTGCCTTGAGAGAGTGAGCCTAGAGTGAGTTGTGGGTTAAAGGTTGGTAGTGGTACGAGTGTATGGGTCACCGTACAAGCATACCAATCAAGAGGAATGAGTGGCCTTAGGCTCTTGGAGACCGTACGGGCATACCAAGGGATTGTCTATTGTACCGATGCTCACAAGAAATTGGGTTTTTTAGGTAGATTGTAGTGGTATGGGCATACGAAAGGAGGTATGGGTGTACCATCCCTCGTAGGAATTTATGCTTGTCAAGAGTTTTAGCTCCGTACGGAGCGTACTAAATATGGTACGGCTGTACGCGACTTAAGTTTGACTTTTAATGGATAAGAACAAAGCTTTTCCTTACTTTTCTTTCATCTTTATCTTTCCTAAACCCTTGGAAATAACAGAGTGAAGAGTCTTAAGTGCTAAGAAAGTGTGAGAGCTAGAAGTTGAAGGTTTTGATCATTTATAGCGGAACTACAAGCATACGTCAGAAGTAATCTCACTACAGGTTTGTGCTAGTTGTGATGTTTGCTTCTTTTCTTGCTATGGGACCTAAGGAAGGTCCAGAGAAATGATGTGCCCTATTACTATGACTATATATTGCTTATGTTTTCTATGATGAGCATGGTATATACATAATCATGGCTTGCATGAGGAAGTATAAGGGGAAAAGAAAGTGAAAGAGAGAGATGTTTATAGAGCTATATGCTCTAAACCTACTGGGTCATATAGATGATGGATTCCCTTGAGGAATCATAAAGTTAAATACCCTCCTTTGGGAGATGACTACCGATACCTACATAGACCCAGTAGGGAAAGGAAATGTGCACATATATAAAGGAAAAGAAGAGGGACTGAGGGAGAATGCATGGCATGAAGGCATTCTCATTTCATATGATATTAAAGGCAATGGAGTCATTCATTCATTCCCTTATATCTATAACGGATGATGACATCTTATGATTTTATTACTGATTGATGATGATTGTTGACTGTATGAGATGATACGATGATGTTTATGCCATTAGCTTGGTTGTGATTACGGATATTCATGATGTATATGTGTCTATGTGTTCACTAGCACCACTGAGTTTTATACTTAGCGTTTATCATTTGATGAACGTAGGTATTGAGCCCTCGGGAGAGCGACATAAGGAGTGATCTACGATGTCAGCAGAGGATATTCCATTCTCGAAGCGGTACTGGACCTTTGGGGCATACTCCGACTTGTTTTGTTAGGATAGTTTGTATTAATCATAGAGGCAGTAGTTGTTACTGTATTTTTGGTGGTGATACTTGTAACTGGTATTATGAAATTGTTAAGAACTCTGATGTGTACTTTTGTTCATGAATATATAATATAACTGAGAGGTTGTCAATCTGAATTGTAATAATGGATGAATGAATTTCTAGGGTATGATATGTATTACTAATATATGCTACGCTGAAATTCTTATCACCACTACATACAGGGACATGTACCTATACGAATGAAAATAGGCCTTTTTGATGATGTATCCCTGTAGTGTGAGTAGCGGTTTCTTGAGGGGGGATCGATACTCATACTACAGGAGCATGCTACTCTAGGTATGGGCTGGGTGTGACACACCAACACATACACGCAAATCTGCTATATTTCATCACTTTACATCCAAGACTTGCTAAAACTTCAAACCAAAAGCTAAATCGCCTAGATCTACTCTAAATTAATTCGGCCATAGCATAAAATACATTCAAATATTTTGGCCATATCACAAATAGACTCAAAATTGCATAGATCTTTTACATCTAACACTAAATCAACTCACCTTTAAGCAAACCACTAAAATCCAAACTAAACGTGATCTCTAGCCAAGGATCTATCAAGGTCTCTTCACCTCAACTTGTTCTAAGCTTGATAAGACTCATTTTTCATCATCTCATACATGCATGCTCATAAAAGGATGATTCGGCTAAGGAAAATATAAACTAAAGCTTACATGTTACAATTTTAACATATGAACTTGTGGATCTAACATTTCGGCCATAGAACTTTGAAAAACAAAGAAAAAGTATTATGGCCTCTAACTAATCAAGGAGAAAATGGAGTGTTTTTTTATCAAACTTTAAGAACCATACATAGATTTAATCATGTACTTAAAGATTAAGGTGGAATATGAAGGATAGTTGAGGTTTTGATGGCTAAAGTGTAAGTATTTTTGGCCTTGTCTTTAACTTCATGTAAATGGAGATTCTTGTTACACCCACATTAGAGACCCTAGGAGTTAGGTCTTTATATGTGCATATGTGTGAATGAATGATTGGATTGCTTTATGCGAATGTGATGTGAATGAATGTATGCATTAGTGGTTTCGTGCTTGTACGTATATGTGTTTTAATGTATAATGAGTATATGTGTATTGTGTTATTGGCGTGAATGTGTATTATCACCTTATTGAGAAGCGTGACTTCTCGGTTGGATGAAGGACGGCTTGTATTTGTGATTTAGGATGTGTTAGAAGTGTGTCTAGGGTTAGCGAGGAGGTTTGGGATCGTTACGGATGAGTTTGGCTTGTCAAAAGGCAGGTTATGTGATTTTAGGGAGTGGTACGGGCGTACGTATAGGGCGTACGGTCGTACGAGACAGGGGAACTACAGTGATTTTAGGGCCTGGCGAGCGTACAAGCATACCAAATGGTGGTATGGTCGTATCGTTCCTTGTAGGAAATTTAGGTTTGTCAGTCAAATGGAGCACGTACGGGCATACCAAATGGGGTACGGGCGTACGGCTGCTCGCAGGAAAATGGGTTTCTCAAAAGTTTAGGGTCAGTATGGGCGTACCAATTCCATACGGCCGTACGCGACGTTTAATTTGACTTTTAAGGCTAAAAACTGACAGTTTTCCATAGGTTTTATCCTTTTTTTCTTAAGCTTAATATCCCTAAACCCTACCAAATCAGCCTCTTAATGATTCTAAACATCCCTAGCGTCCGAGAACACAGGATTGAAGCTAAATACGAATAGAGACGGGATCATTGGCTTAAGGTAGAAGTAGCTTGCTTTTGAGGTATGTGCTAGGTGACTTGTGTATGTGCTAGTTGATTTGTTTTAAGCCATTATCGGCTTGTTTTGATTGTTGGAAGCCTTGAATCAAGTCAAGGCTTATGCTTCTGTGTTGGATTTCATGGATTGAGGCTTGTTAGAAGTATGGTTGAGATGGTAAAGCAGAAATTAGGGGAGACTTTCACCAACTACTTCACACGGTGGATGAACACTGCGGCTCTGTTGAAGGCTAAGCCGACGAAAGGGGACATGATAGCCAAACTGGTGGCTGGTACACTATGAGCTTTGTCCGTTTTCTGTTTTCGATTTTACAGGTTTTAACTTTTGAGAAAGCAGAGTGTGGATGTGGGAGTCGCCACCTAGTTTGTTTCTATTAATCCAATTGAATTAACTTTGAAAACTAGGAAATAAAACTTAGGTTTTCCAGAGTTGAAAACGACCTTAGTT
>CANYBF011376223.1:0-23909 GCA_948192965.1 Dalechampia spathulata | reverse complement strand
ATCACGTGTTTCCGCAGCACAACCACCATTAGGCTTAGAGTGGGTCCCCATACGACGAGTGTACGATGTATCCCTGACGTCACAGGTATTGGTTCTCTTAGAGGGTCACTGTCTGTGTCGTGGGAGCATGTCTGCCTGGGTATGGGCTGGGTGTGACACATCATTACTATAATATGAATAAGAAGAATTTATTACCTTATCCTTGTCATCCTCATCCATAAGAGCCATAAAGCAAAGATTGGTTGCTCCCTTATCACCGGATACGTCCTCATTGGTTTCACTATCATCATCCCATATTGCCTTCAATGCCTTCTTCTTGAATGGTTTGAATGGCTTGTTGAGGCGTGGACATTCATTCCTCATGTGTCTTGGCTTGTTGCATTTGTAGCAAACGGTTGGACCTCTTCTAAATGTGTCTCTTTGGTTTTGGTCCTTCCTTGCATCAAATGGCTTCTTGCCATCTTTCTCAAACTTCTTCTTCTTCATAAGAAGAGTTTTAGCTCCTTTGAAGAGGAGGACAACTTCATCATCAATTTCCCTTTCGCTTGTTCAAGAGGTATCTTCTTCTTTCAATGCTTTAAGTATAATCCCTCTTTGTTTATCTTCCTCTACTCCTTACTTGAGTGTAATCTCATGTGTAAGGAGCTTACCAAGCAATACATCGATTGATAAAACCAATAAATCATTGGCTTCTTCAATGGAGGTTAGTCTAGCCTCCCAATCCTTCTTCGGTAATACACGTAAGATTTTGTTATTGATATCCTCTTTTTGATACATCTTGCCTAGCTTCATTAAACCATTCATGATTACAATAAGGCGGTTGTACATTTCTAAAATTGACTCATTCACCTTCATTGTAAACAACTCATATTGATGAGTCAACAGCTGAATCTTCTTGGTCCGGACTTGATTAGTTCCCTTATGATGAGTCTCCAAGGTAACCCAAATCTGCTTAGCTGTAACATAATGTGAGACACGTTCATATTCCTCATGGCTAATTGCATAATAAAGTATGTTCATTACCTTCTTGTTTCATACATTAGCCTTGAATTCCTCCTTAGTCCAAGTTACCTTGGGCTTGAGCGAAGTGACTCCATCAATTGTGACTATTGGTGAAGAAAATTCATTCTCAATTAAATTGAACAAATCAACTCCATCACTTTCCAAGAATACTTCCATTCTGTGCTTCCAGTAAGGGTAGTCCGTGCCATCAAAGAAGGGGGGTCTTGTGTAAGATTGGCTTTCAATACTCTGGGTTACCATAAGATCTTTAGCTCAAGAATTTTACTTCTTTACAATAATGAGCACCAAATGATCTGATACCAAATGAAAATCCTGCAAAAGTATGGCAATACACGCACTCGGTTTATAGTGGTTTGGCCAACTCTTTGCCTATGTCCATTTCTCCTAAGTATTCCACTTAAGATTCCATTAAACCAATCAATCAATACAATAAAGGATTCCATAATTGAATCCAAAACCCTAGTATTTTGAGGCTCATACTCAAACCTTTATAACAATAGCAATCTCACAAAATCAACTTTTAATTACAAGATAATGCCCAATGCATTAAATCATACACCAACCCAAGATTACAACATAAAGAAACATAGGTTATGAAAACTAAGTACAATGAGCGTATACAATACAAGATTTAGTTTTTAACAAGTTAACTTACTTGTTAATGAAGTTCACAGCAGTATGCAAGCTTTGCACAAAGAAAATAATCATTAGAACTTTTCATAACAGATGTGCATATAGTCATATGTACACCCGTACCAAAGCTACTGGAACTTTTCATAACATTTGGTATGCCCGTACCACTCATGGGTACGCCCGTACCAAAGCTACTGGAACTTTTCAAATATGGGTAGAATGCTTGGTATGGCTGTACCACTTGTTGGTACGCTCGCACTAAATCTGGTATGCTCGTATTGAACACAGTAAAGTCAAATCCACTTGGTACAGTCAACCATATGGCTATACCATTCAGTACAAAGCAGTGGTATGCCCGTACAATATCCAAAAAATCATACTTTAACTTAAATTTAACTTAAATTGATTTAAACAAAATACATACATCAAAATCCTAGGTCTAATAAAAACTATACAAAATGAAAAATAAAGAGTACAAATTTTGATCGCTTGTATAATTTTCTTAAAGATGTTACTTGTACTATAATGTAATATGTAACACTTGAATTCTTATTGATTGACTAATTTTAATGTTACATGATCTCAAGTCTCATCTTAAAAGATTATGCTATTAGAATGTTTGGCAATTGATGACTAGCATGTATTAAATATCATCCGTAAAAGTATTTCAAATGAGAATTAACATTTTAATAAGATATTAATAACTTTTCTCAAAGTTTACTTGAGCAATATAGATAAAATATTTTAGGAACCTTATATTTTTCTTATAAATATTGATATAATTTCAAGTGTCTTGGAAGTATTTATAAAGCCTTAAAATCCTTCAATAAAATGCTAAAATAATTTGAAATTAGGTTTAAACTCTTAGGTTCAATTAAAAATTTGATGAAAAGACATTATTTTGTAAAGGTCTGCATTACTCTTTTAAGGTTTATACAACTTGTGTGCAATAAAATTTCATTAATTTAGCTTACTTTAAGAGGCATATGAGTTATGTGAATAGGGTTACAACTCATATGCCTTAAAATTTTCCTTAAATGGGTCATTTAACAACTTCTATAATCATTATCAATTCCAAGCTTATGCATATTCTCTGGTGCTTGTAACACTACTCATTTAAACCTAAAATTCCTAATTTTAACTCCAAATTATAACTATATGAGTTATGAGAATGTGATATAATTTTTGTGTCTTAACAAATCAATTAAAAAGTCATTTTCACCTTTACTTCATCCTTCTTTTGGGCATCACAAACAAGTCTCTTTTATAGACAAACCTATATTAAAATATGATTTAACTAATATTTAAAAGTATAAATGTTCAAGTATTTCATTAAACAAATGATATGCATGACATTTTCACATTGCAATTCATATAAACATATCATCTTAATCATATTCATTCAAAAATATGATCAATGAGTCTAACATCCACCAAAATTAATGTTGTCAAAAAGATTTAAAAAAATCTAACATAGAAAAAGTATAAATCACTATTAAGCATTCATAATTTCTATATTATATCAACAAACATAATCTTCAAGTTCTTAACTATAAAATCCACTTCTAATTGGAATTTGAATTTTTTTTCTCCTAAATCATGTGATAGCTCTCATACAAAGGAAGTAATAAAGTCTAGCAATGTAATTTGAAAAAAAAAATATTTCTTTAAGTATATAAAACTACTTATGAGGAAGTAATATAATTTTACAAAGTTACTAATGATAAATTAAAAGCCATTAAAAGCTAAAGAGAACAACTCTCAAATTTTAAATAAAATCTCACATGCTTTAAGAGTAAAATCCAAGTCATTGAAGTAGTAATTTGACACGAGAATTAAATATTATTTATCAATAACTTAAAACACATAAGGTTAAATGGGAAATTCATTCATATTAGTAGTTAATCTGTAAGTTATCATTAAGTAGTAATCTTATCATTCATAATGAGGTTAACATCCTTATGGCTTTTATATATGCATATGATTCATTCATATTTAATGATTAACATAAGTTTGACATTAACTCATTTTTCCAAATAACAATCAATCTCAATAATTATTTCAATTTCAATTATATCAACTTATTTCCATTCTCAATAGTCTTACAAGTATACTTTGGCATCAGGTGCTATAATCACGTTGGAAATCCTTTCAGGGCTTTAAGAAATATTTATATCAAATTAAACATTTTAGAATGAAATAATTTCATTAAATCTTTTCATCTTCACTTCTTAAAATCCAATTAATGGAATTAATAAAGGTCTTATAACTCATATTATAACATCATTAATGAATTGGAAATTTTTAGGATGCCATGACAACACAAATAATGGAAAATAAAATTTTTCATGGAATCTTATAATATAAACTCATTATTAATTGATTGTGTAGAAAAAACAAGCAAAGATGACACTTACTTTAATTATTGATCTCCTTCAATCTCTAGCATTCTTTATGTTGCAATAAATGATAGATCTAAAAGTATGAATCCTTCAATGATAAATATATTTAGATATAGTTCAAGAAAATGTATTAGTGTTTTTCTAGTTTGTTAAAAAATCCTTTATGATAGTAAAGGAAGTTTTAATTAGAAGGAACATAAAGAGAAGACTAGTTTTTTCCTTCTATTGCGGTTAGAGAGTTTAAAACTCTTTATTTAAATTTCCTTGTATTTATAAGTTAAATTTAGGCTAGCTTTATATAAGTCATACTAATTTACAAAATCAAATAGGGCTAAGGAGAGTATAGACATTAAAATTTTTTAATTAATAGTGTGCTTATTACCCAATGATGATTCTAAAGACTCAATGAACTCCAAGATATGAATTCTATGTATTTGATAACTTAGGTTAAACTAAGGATTGATTTAGTGACTCACATTTCACTAAGATTGAACCTTGAAGTTTAAGCTACTTTAATGCAATAAGCTTAAAATTCTGGTTCTTATAGTTTGATCAATTCTTTAATCAAATTGTTAAAAGAGTCAAAATGAGTAGGGTGTAAATGGGTCTTTAAGTTTAATTATGACCTAAATGGCAATACTGAATGATATAAAATGAAAATTATAGTAAAAGAATATAGTTAAAAGGATGACATTGATTATAAAGAAACCCTTTCACCTTTTAAAAGAAAGACTTAAACATTATTATAGTATTTATGGCTCATTATGACTTACAATTACATCACATGAATGTAAAAGCATCATTTCTTAATGGATAGTTTGATGAAGAAGTTTATATAGACCAACTTAAAGGTTTCTCAATTAATGGTAAAGCTCACATGGCATATAAATGTAATATCTAAAAAACAAGCTTCCTGTTAAGTTTAATGTTATCATTATGTTAAGGTATATATTTTGATGTTAATAATTATGTCTTGCTTATATATATTTTGAATAGCAACTCATCGTATGATCATACCATATATTGGTACGATACGATCATACCATACATTTTTGCTCAAAGTAAATGTTGAGTTAATATCATTATGTATGATTGTATAGAACTACGCATGATCGTATCATTCAACCATCATAAAAATCACTTTGATCTTAGTTTGGTTCAAGTGTTTCATGTAGCTCTTAGTACGATTGTACTATCATATACTAAAATTCTTTCTATTCTTGACTTTAATTTTATTTGTTGGGTAGTAAGTAATCATACAGTCATACCTCATTCTATATAGCCATACCATATAATTTACATTACTAGTATGATATCATGTATGACCATACATATTTTGCAGATTCAGTTCTTGCAAACAGTTAAAATAGTATGTGACGGCTTAAAATGCTTTAGTAACATATATTTGGAAAGAAACAAAAATATTTATTGTTAGAGAATATTTTTAATAATTGACTTTATTTCTTGCTAATTGATTATCAATCTCTCTCTCTTGAATATTCAAGCATTCTAATGTTATTATTATTAATTACTTTTATTTAGGGTTGGTGAGAATTATAAATTGAGGATTTATTGTTGTAATTTAAGAGATTCTTATAAGAATACTTTAATTTATAAAGGTTTGAGGATAAGTCTTGCAAACACTAGGGTTTTGATTAGAATTGTAAATTCTAGGTGTGTAATTTTATGAAAGTTTAATGAAAACCCAAGTAATTGCGTAGAAACATAGATGTAGGCAAAGTTTATGTCAAACAACTATAATTTATATTGTCTTATCTAGGATTTCACATTTAATCCTTTGATTTTAAGGAAAACATCATTGATAACTATGCATATCAAAGGATCAACAAGAGTAACTTTACAATTCTATTTCTATTTATTGATGAGAATATGCTTTTTGAGAATGATTTTAAGAATGATTTAGGCATATTACTTAGGATAAAAGATTATCCTTTTAATGAAAAATGATAGTATGTGAGAATAAGAATATGTCATGTTAAATCATTAGGACTATTAAGATTTTCTTAGAAAGCCTATATTGGAAGAATTTTAGAGAGGTTTGACATGTATGAATGTTCAATAAATATTTTTCTTATCTATGCAAAGATAAATTTAGTCTTAATCAATGCCTAGAGAATGATATAGAATGAAAGAAATGAAATTCATTCCTTATGCTTCTATTATGGTAGCTTGATGTATGCTCAAACTTGCATAATACTATACATTAATTTTAATGTTCAAATGGTTGATAAATATCAAAATAATTTTAAAGTTGATCACTAGAAAGCTACAAATAAAGTCAAATTCAAAATTTTTTAGATGTGAAAGTCAATTTTTGATTATTTCCTCTTATTAGCTAAATGAGTAATATCACTAAGAAGTGCTAAATAGTTTATGATCACCTCATCCACCATGAAAGTATAGTTTATGGCATGTTTTGAAGTTGTAATTCATACATTATGATTGTGCAGCTTTATCTTGAGACTTGTAGTTATCAATACTATTAAAAGTCATTAAGAATTTAGTATGATAACTATACTACTATATTTTTCTTTGAGAATGACAAATATTAAAAAGGTATCAAATATATGAAATTAAAATATCTGAGTGTTAAAAAGAAAGTACATGAAATGAACCTTAATTATATTAATAAATAATACTTTAACATTGATACTTTAAGCTTAATCACTATGTTTCTAACTTATATTTTCTATTATTTATGATTATGTATAGATACATGTGAATGAAAATAGAAAAAAATGTAAGATAAAATGAACTATCATATAATTTATATACCAAATATATAGTCTAATATTAGTGTATAAAAGAGAATATGTGATTGTAATAATGTAGAAACACCATGACTTTACTTCGTAAATTGTTGCTAATAGCATGATGACATTATGAGGGATTTGTTTATGTCATGTGCATTTTATATTTATACTATTAAAGATCATGATTTTTGTGTCAAGCGAGAGAATATAATATTTTTTTCCTATTTGAAGATTTCTTTTCTAGTTCCTAATCTATAATATAAATTATTTGCTTGAAAAAAAATCAATAAGTATGTGATAAATCTCGGGTTATCAACTTTAATAAAAATAAATAAATGATAACCATCAATTGATTATGTGATGGATGTAACGAATTAAATTTTGCTTCATTTTTTTGGGTTTGAAGTTTAAATGAAAATAATTTCACTTAAAATTAGGCAACACAATAACAATCAAGATGGACATGACCTCATACCTGAAATAAGAATTTACCAAATTCTTTGAAGAATCTTCATAAACCAGATACATTTTCTGAACAACTATATGTTTGTAATGAGATTTGTGAAATCACTTCAATGAATCTTTTACATATGAACTAAAATATTCAGGGATTTGTTATATAGAACATGCGTGGATGAGTTGAAGGTTCAACGTCAAAGGAGGAACAAATTACCCTTGTAGAAAAGATTAATCAAACGAGAACATAAAACAAAAGAGAATATACATGTCTCTTTCATTTCTGAATCAAAAGATAATGATGGAAGAGAAGACTAGAAGAATCTAACCCCAATTTGATTTATCCTCTTATGAATGCTTCATCATGCGAATGAATCATCCTCATTTGTAAACTAATTATTAAGAGAATCCTGTTTAGGTTTGGCATCATAATTGCAATGCCATTATTTTGAACTGCCCAACTTCGTGACTCCGTTGCGGGTCTTCCACGACACAAGTGCTCAAACCCTTCCTACCATCATTTTAAATTTCTTTTTAATAATAAATATATAATTCATAATATTTAATATAATTTATTTCATTAATGACTGTAATTAGTGTGCAGGCTTTTAAGGGTGTCCTGCCGCTGACTTTTTCCTCTAGTTTTTTCAATTTTTTATTATTGAAATTTAAAAACCTATTAACTGCATTGATTTTAATTTAGCTATATAATAATTTTAATTACTCATAAATAATTGATAAAATAATATATTTTATAAAATTAACTGTCTTTGATTTTAATTTTAAATAATTATTAATATGGTTTTAAAAGAATAATAAGATGATTTGAAATTATCAATTATCATCAGCTGATAAAAAATTTTAAAATAAAGTTTTATTTAAACAATTATTAATTAATTAAATAATTATCAGCTTTTTTTGGCTAAGCATTTTAAAATGATTATTGGAGCGAAAAATTATCAATACTTGAAAAGCGGAGTTACTTTGATTTTCAATTTTAAAAATAAGAAAATTCAATTTATTCGACCAAACCAACCAAAAGTAGATTATGTCACTTTCTAAAATTTTTTAATATAAAAGTAACATGGAAACCCGAATAGGGGAAGCCAGAAACGTCCCAACCACCCTACTAACAATTATATATATATATATATATAATATTGCTATTCGTTTGCACAAATGTATTTTATTTTACAAATACCATTTTTACTTGAAAATATGTCGACGCTGAGATCATTTGGTCGCTTGTCAACCACTCCCTTTCCTATTTTCCTCGGGAAATTCTAGCAAATGATATTTTTTTTTATAGCATTTTAACTTCTTTTTTTAATCTTTTTTTAAAATTTATTTTTATTTTATTTTATTTATCCACATATTATCTTTCACCATCATTTATTATTATTTATCAAAATTAGTGGATGATAATTAATAAGTATGACCAACTCCCATTAATTATAATATAATATGTATATTTATGTTATATATATATATATATATATCATGGCAAAGCTAGCATTAAGACCTGAGGGATTTTAGCCTCGACTCTATTAGTAATTTAGAGGGGAGTTATGATTTTAGCTTCATTGATATTGTGAATCAGACGTTAATTCATTTATAATGATTTGCAATCCAATATTAGGGATTAGTTTAGAATAAAGAGTGATATTCCTAAATGACTCTCTTGAGTAATTCATACATCCATAATAAAGTTATAATAGAATCATCATCTAGTAAAATCCCTAAACAAACTATTAAATATGACCATTTAAAGAAATCAAATAACTATTTTCTTATTTAATTATTATATTTTTTAAATAGACATATGTACATTAAACATTTATTTATACAAACTCACAAATATAAGAAAAACATAAGAAAGAGATAAAAGGATACAAAATAGAATTCCAATATTAACAATAGATACATTCATATAAAAAAGAAATAATTTACTATTTAATAAAGAGTAACAAATCAAATTATTTGTAAAACAAAAGTTAGTCCACAAATAACAATATTACATTCTCATCATGTATTATAAAATAAATCAATCACCATACAATAATATGTCATAGAATACATATTTAACATGTGATAAAGCATCCATTCACATATCTCAACATTATAATATCATAATAAAAAATAAAAAGACAAGGATAAATACTTTTCAAAATGAATAACTACTAACCTAGTAATATTCTGTTTCTATCATAAAAGAGTTGCTAGTGTAATTATTTAGATAAAAAATAAGTGCTAGCATAATTAATAATAAAGACAAAAACAAAACAAATCAAATACAAAATCAATAAAAATAAAACCAATATCAACATGTCATTAATAACATAAAAGAAACGAGAAGAGAAAGAAAAGAAAGAAAAGGGCATAATTACTTAAAAGAAATGTAAATCAAATGAAATGATTCATTAATTTATGATTTAAACCTCCTTATTTTAGATTTAATGGAAGTAATTACCAAAGTATAAACTATTCCACTAAATCAAATCATAAAACAAAAGGGAAATAATAAATCTCATTAAGGACATATATGAACATCAATCAATTGTTAAAGTAAGCGACATATTATATAATCTTATAATATCAAGATAGAAGGTATTTCAAAATTCAAAAGAGTTGCTGATATAAATTATTCTTGCCAAAAAGAGTAGTGTTAGCAACTATACATAATATAAAGTTACACTAATAATTTATTGATTTTTATGCAAGTCTTTAGATCTACAATTTTTTTATTATAATCTTTGATCAATTTTCAAAAGAAAAGAGAATGAATTTTAAAAAAAATAAAAAAGATGCCCCCAAAATTACCTTGATTAAGTTTTTAACCTTGATGAATTTTTCTAACTGTTTCAAAATCATTAAATTTTTTCAAAAAGAAAATACTTTTATATTTCTAAAAAAATTTAGAAAATATTTACTAAAAGACTTTTAATTTTAGAAAATTTTATCAAATTGAAAACATTTTTGAAATTTATTTTAAAATATTTTTTAATTTTTTTAAAAAGTCAATTTTAAGAAAATAAATTTTAAAACTGTAAAATTTAATTGATTAAGAAAGAAATTTTAGAGTTTCAATAAAATTTTTAATTAAACATCTAAAATAATCAAGAAAATATATAATATATATTTTGAACTATTTCCTTTTTTTTTTTATTTAAAACCAAAAATTTCGTGATATTAGAAAGCCAAGAACTTTTGGCTTTGTAATGTGGGAAAATATTTAGTTTTTATGCTCCTTTAAAAGTTGCTAATGTAACTTTTTATGTTGAAAAAGTTTGATGTAAGAATTTTACTATGAAAAAAATTAGAAGATTTTATATTTTTTGAAAGATTAATAATAACATTCATTACAGTGTAAAAATCAAATAAAAATTGAATATAATTTAGAAAAAATTAACATAAAATTTTTGAATAAATAATTTATATATAAAAATTATCATAATTCAAATTTAATTTATCAATTGAAATTATTATTCTTAATTTTAGCTTCATATATATATATATATATATATATATATATATAATAAATTAAATATGCTAAAAACACATATGAATTAAACATGTAGATAAACTTATGAACCATATTTTCAGGGTACATTAGAATTATAAATTATAGATAAATAAATGTTATAAAACTAATAAATAAAGTTTCTACCAGAAAATATCATTAATATATATAAATTATATTTAAATATGTAAATATATATATATATATATATGTAAATTTATTGATAATTAATTCAAATCGATAATAATTATTATTAATCAATTATGCACTCTAATAATTGAAGGTTGGATTCTGACAATCGGTTCTAAAATCTTGATAACTAATGGCGAATGATAATTATATAAAAGAAACAAACGGAGAAGTAGGGAAAGCTTAAAGTATGTAAAAGTAAAACATGAAAGGATTAGAGAGAGAGAGAGAGAGAGAGAGCATGATTATTGGGCAGTGGACAATAATCACAAATATTATTGCTTAATTAGTGGATAAGCATGACATTATTAGGTAGTTATCTTGAACTCAAAGGGACGAAAACCATTAACCTTTCTGTTCTGTTCTGTGTAGGTGTCGTCATTCTTTCATCTAGGAGAAGAGAAAAAGGAAAGGAAAGTCGTCGCCTTTATTGAGAATGTTAGGTAAGCCCTCAATTATAGTTAAAGCGTCGGTTATATTAAGATAGTCTTCAAGCAAAGATAAGATTATCACAAGTTAGTTTTGTTTTTCTCTATCATTGCCTCTGTTTTTATTATTGAAAATATTTAGTATTTTAATTTAATCCATGTATTTTTCTATTTTTCTATTAATATTTAGTAATCATAAAAAGATATTAAATTTTTATATTTTAAATTAAACATTTACTATTAAAATTATTATCGAACATTTTAACCTAAAACTAGAACATAAAATAATTAAAATAATTATTATTTTCTAACATTATTTGATCCAATCAAATATTTTTAATTATTATTAGTATACATATCAACTAGTATGCAATGTTTCAAACTGAAGTTATTAATATAATTAGTATTTTAATTAATTGTTGAATGCAAAATTATAAATAATGAATGAAATGTTAAAAATCAAAATTTAAAAACTAGATAAAATCACCAAACAATAAAAGAAAAATAAGTATTGTTTCATCAAATATACCGTATAAACATTAATAAAAGAGATAACAATTATTAAAATAATTGACTGTAATATCTAATTTCATTGAATGGGCTTTTTAAACAAAATATTATAACAAAGAACTAGTTTTTTTTGTGTTATTTTATAGTATAATTGAGAATGATTTGAAGAAATTTTATAAAAGAATTGCAAGAGTTAAAGGATTTTGATTTCTCTTTTTTATAGTTTCAATGTTATTATTGATTTCAGATATTTTGAATTGATTATTTGATCAAGAAAAAATCATAACATGAAAATTATTTGCTGTCATACCTAATGCATAGATATGCTTCCAAAAGTTAATCAGTAAATATTAATTACTATCAAAATCTATTAAGTAACCCTCAAGAGATTGAGAATTTATCTTTAAATTATTACTCCTACTATACTAATTGTCCCAATCTCCTTATATTAAATTTCAACCATGCAAATTACGTGTAGATAATTAAACCTATGCATAAAATCAAGTTTATATAAAATGTTAATTTGATTTACATTATTATTCAAAATATAATTTAATATGATAGTTGCAATACACAAACCTCCTAGAGTAAGTCAAACTCAAGATTTCCAAGCTTCAAATGTATTTCCTTTAATATCGACTAACTAGTGTTTTGAACTTGCCTTCATTAAATGATAAATATTGTGTAAAATTTAGTGGTGCTTATAAAAATATCAACATTAGAAAGTAAAACAATATTATGTAATCAAATGCATTATCAAGTTGTAAAGTGTGTGAATCATCTTCCTCTTTCATGCATTTATAGCATATGTTACTCATTGCATAAATTAACATTCATTTTGACATTTTGCTTTAATCCATTCTTTAGTTTACCATATCTTATAAGTTTGGAATCTTATTCATAAGTGCTTTCATGTCATGTAAGCTCTATGAATTTACAAATATTTCAATTCTAATGAATTTATTAACACTCTTACATATCATGTAAAACATATCTCTTACATTTAAATTACCACTTATTAAAAGCTTTTTGACCAATGCATCTATATAAAAAGAATTTATAAGTCATTATCATATTGTGATTGCAGCCCTATTAAAGATATATCTAAGGTTCCTATATCTTACAGTACTATGTTCAAGTATTATACTCATACCTACTTCTCATCATTCATTTAATTTAGTCTCATAGAAATCCTCACCTTTGATAATATATATAAACATATGATATCTCATATGAAACATGTATACATCTGTATCAAACACAAGCAAGTGACCGAGTTTATACAAGTTATCACTTCCATCTTATCATAAGTATTCCATTTCCTTATATTTGTTTCCATTTCAATATTTCCCTCTATCAATTTAATTTATCATAATCCATAAGTTTATTACCATATCCATAAATGCTTTTATGTCATGTATATTTCATGAATGTATGAATGGTGTGTCAATGATCTCTCCTCCACCACCTTTGTCATTTACACCATTATAAAATATCATAATCTTATTGAGAAAGAAAAAAATCAACTAGCTTCAAGACCAAATATGTTATTATATTATGCATAATCAACTAGGGTCATAACTTAACTTACCATTGAGAAGGAATAATACTCAACCTACCTCAAATTTCTACCATCCATAATCCATCATCACTGTCACATCTCCTTATGAATGTGATGCATTTGAATGCATGAACAACCAAAACATATCAATATGATGCATGAATGTAATTCCATTATAACACATTTTAATATTTAATAATTATTAGTACAAATATAAAAATAATCATTATATATTTAATGTGCCTCCATTATCTTGTCATAAGGCAATTTATTAATTCCTAAGCATAAACCTAGGTAGATATTAAGCCTCAACTCTCTAATTACATGGATGTTAGAGTCTTTTCTTTATTTACACTTATATTTAATATCAACTTACTCTTAGAATACCATTAATTTATTATAGTATTTACTCATAACATTTCATACATTCCATCTTTACTATGAATCGTATAATTGATATTCTTCACTTAAGCTCTAACATTTCATAATTGATGTCATATAATTAACCATGCAAAAACCATATACATAAATGTAGGTTGTGTTTATCATTTTAATATTAAGTATACACATTAAATATTATTGGACCTTAGGGTCTTTGATCTTAGTTTTGATGTTAACAAGTCATGTTTATATTGTTAATAAAGTATTTTTAAATGTTAAATTTGAGTTCTGGTATGATTGGGAGTGTCCAAGACTTGTTATGGTTTAAGAAGAGCTAAAAATATGTGTTTTCTAGGTTAGATAAAATGTTTGGTATGGGTGTAATGCTGGTCCGTACGACCATATAGATGTTACTGCCCAAACTGGTTTCAGGCTATGGTATGACTGTACCACCTGCATGTATGGTCGTATATCTGCTGCAAACAACGTTTTCAACATTATTTTAAAATGTTTTAAAATGATTCTTTTTGAATTAAATACACCACCAACGATAATTTGATTTAGGGATAATATATATTAATGTAAATTAACCTTATTGAAGGTAAGAAATTAACCCTTGATCATTAATTTCCTTCTTAAGCTTATTTTTGTCTGATTTATGTATTTCTTGATTTCTTAAGTTGTAAACTCCTTGAAAAGGGTTTTTAAGTTTTTAATCCTTATTTTCTATTGGGTTATGTTTTAAGAGATATGAAGGAATTATAATTAAGTGGGTAAGTGAATGTAGGCATTTATTGGCCAAACCATTATAAATTTCTTGTGTTCTATTTTGACTCTCTTTAGTTCTTGTTTAATTGCATGTTGCCTAAATGGAATTTCAATTGGTATTAGAGCCTTAGGCTTTATTTGATAAGAATTCACATTCTTAGAGTTAAGATCAATGATAACATGATATTTAGAGAGTCAATTTTATGTCAAATATCCTTTCTTTGACGATATAAATTACCCATATTGAAAATATTGAATGGAGATATTTTTAGATAGTGATAGAGTGAATTTATGGGATTTAATTATTGAAGATTATGTCACTCTAATAACTATAATTGAAGGTATTTCCACATTAAAGCCCAAGAGTGATTGGAATAGGGAAGAGAAGAAGGCTAATGATAGGAACAAAAAGGCTATGAAGTAGAGAAGAATAGAAGAGGGCCTCTCATTGTATGATTGTAAAGGAAATTTGGGATGCTTTAGAGACACATCATGAGGGTACTAATCAAGTGAAGATCAAGAAGCTTTAACTTTTAACTTATAAAAATGAGTTGTTCACTATGAGGCAATATTAGAGCATACCTTAGATGTACAATAGGCTCAAAGTGATCATTAATAGTCTAATGAAGCTTGGAAATACTTATACTAGAGAAGATATTAACAATAAGATTCTTAGAGTTCTTCCAAAGAAGGATTGGGAAGTAAGGGTGACTTCAATTGAGGAAGTGAATGATCTATTAATGCTTTCTAACAATATGCTTCTAGGATAGCTCCTCACTCATGAAATCACCTTGAGGTAAGGTGTTAGAGGGGATAATAGAAGAAGAATAGCTTTCAAAGCCATCAATCAAGTAAGTGGCAATGATGAATCTGCAAGTGAAGAAGACATGGATAATAAAATTACTCTTCTTATTAAAAGAGTAAAAAATCTTGTATTGAAGTCAAAGATACCTGATGGGAATTCAAAGAGACTACTTGAAGCAAAAAGGGATCAATAATGGAAAAAATAAGTGATTTGCTACAAATGTAACAAGCGAGGGCATATAAAAAGTGAATATCTTAGATTTAAGAGACCATCAAAGTCATCCAAGAAGAAAACATTCAAAGCTACTTGGGATGATGAAAGCTTAGTTAGAGAGCATGTTATTAGCTTTTGCTTCATGATAATGGAGAATGAAGAAGCTCTTAATAAGTAAGCTCTTCTAACCAATCTCTTAATTATGAATTTGATGATTAAATGAGTGCCTTAGAGGTACTTCTTATCAAATATGAGCAATTGGCTAGGGAAAATAAAATTTTTAAATCTAAAAACATAACTTTGATAAATGAGATTGGTTGCTTGAAAATGGAAGTGGATGTTTTAACTTCTTCTAAAAAGGATTTTAAAAACTCATTTAAAAATATTTCAAATATTTCAATGTTAAATGAGTCATTGAAAAAGTAAAATGAAGATTTGTGTTTGAAAAATGAGAATTTAAAAAAAGAAAATGAGCTTTTAAAAGAAAACCTTCAAATTTGAAACGGATGGCATTAAAATTAATAGTATTCTTAAATGTCAAAAGCTTAAATTTGATAAAAAAAAAAGGTATTAATTATGACCAAAATACCCCCTCTCCATCAAATACCTCAAATTTCTCAAAGTTGCTCTTACAAAGGAGGTTTCCAAGAGAAATGAAAGTAAAGGAGTTGAAAATTCTAATGCTAAGAGGTTTAAGACCTCAATTATAAGTTAATTGCATAAGAATTGCAATTATGGGGTAAAGCATTTCAATGCAAAGCTTAAAAAGGTGAGTTTGCATTCAAATGTCAAAATTGGAAATGACACAAAAAATGAACAAAGGAAAGTTCATTTTCATAGACCAAGAAGTTAGAAGTCTAAACCCTCCCTTGATCATTGTCATTATTATAGCAAGTTTGACCATTCAAACTATGAATGTTTTATAAGGTTAAGTCATTCAGGATTTGTTCCAAATGACTCATATGAATTTAATCACCATGGACCTAAATATATTTGGATACTAAAAGTGAAATGAAATTATTTTATAGGTTTGCTTGAAGTTTACAAGAAGGAATTAGGTGGGTGTTCAAGCAACAAGATAAATGAAGCCTCTTTTGTATTAATAGAATAAAGAATGAAGGAATGAGGCTATTCAACTTCTTAAAAGGAGTTTCAGAGCTTTATGTTTTTATGTTGTGTTTGTTAATTATTGTGTATGTTAATTATGTTTGTGTTTATTCAAGTTGATTGAAATTGGTTGATGATTATTATTTTTGATGTGTTTAAAGTTGATTATATTGTAAACTTGATTTTTATTTTACTCAATTTGTTGGAAATTGGTCTTTGAGCATTGTTTTCAAATTCACCTTCATGTGTAGATTGATAAACATGAAGATATACATATTTAAATTTTAAATTAGTATCATATGTTAGTGTATGCTCTAGAGCATCATGTTTTATTTATAATTTAATATTTAATCAATAAAAGGCATTTTTCATTATTTAAGTGCAGTATTTTATATACTTATTTTACTTAGAGTGTTAAACTAAATAATGAAGTTCAAGGTATTGGAATGGTACAAGGGGAATTCATAAAGAGTTTATGATATGAGATTCTTATTGTATGCAAATGGTCAATATCTAAATTGCACTGATCATAGTATTAATAAGATTAGACATTATCAATGCAGGTAGATTAGCACATGTCATATTTCCGTTAAAGGGTGATTCTCATTCATTATGACATGAGTTATCTGAAGTATATATGTGGATGAACAGTATAGTACTGGTTCATTGGAGGTATTATCAGTGAGATTTCATATGGATTATTAATTTATGTTTGTGAAATATATATCTTACTTATATCAGTAGTGCAAGTATCCTTAGACTTGAGATATCAATGTTATCTTAACTTTGGATTATTATACTTCAACTTATGTGCTTTATTCCACTTATTACACACCTTATAGTTACACTTTATCCCCAACATTCAACTTATTATTGCGAAATTCTTATTACACAAATAAAAGTAACATGTATAATAGTTAAACTAATCACTCTTATATATTGTTTGACATTTTCATTTTTAATTTGTTTGTAAAAAGAAACTTCAAAATTCTGAACCAGATCAATAACTCTTCTATTACTTTTACTATCTTCAAATGATAGCTTACACCTTAATTTTAAATTGCAAATAACTTAAGAATATGATAACAACATACATAACATTTGCATTACCATTCATTTCTTACCTTTTACCCCATTGGTAATGTATATTTTTTTCCTTCTAATTCTTTGAGCTTTTATAAATATTCTTCAACACTTCATCAAATTATATGCTTGATTCTTCCACTATGCTAACTCCAACAAAGCTAGACAGTCACCAACCTAATCCCTTACTGCTTCTTATTATGAATCCTTTCTCTTAAGCTCAATCTTCAATTTATTTCCAAGACACTATTCCTATTTTTTCTTTCCAAGACAATATACCATTTCCTCTTTTCGAGCTCCTCCTCCTCCTCCTTGCTTCAACCATCAATCACTAGGACTTTACCATTTTAAATTTTTTTGCAAGAATCAACTCCTCTAAAACTCACTCTTAAATTTGATAGCCCACTTATCTAGCTCTCTTGTTTTCTTCAATTTTGTTATGTTCATAAATTTACAAACCCAAATCTCATTTGTCTCATCATTCTTTTAATTACCATTTATTTGTTTTAAAACCTATTTTCTTCTCTTTTTTAAAGGTAATTGATAGACATAATTTTATATCAAGGTCAAAGTAGGTTACTTAATTAGTACTTACATTTGACTTCTACCTTAGTCTCTTCTCATACATGTTCTCTTCTTCTTATTATTATTACCATTTTTTATTCACTTATTTCCTCTTACTTTTATCCAAATCAATTTATTTGTTTATTTCCCATTTTATTTCTATCTTTATTTTTTTTACTTAATCAATTATTTTCATTTAACTACTCATTTACTTCTATTCTTATCTTATTATTTATTCATCTATATTCTTTACTTAATTAGGTTATTTTATTTCAATCATTTATTTTTTTATTTCTTTAAAAATCAATGAGTCCCACATAACTTTTATTAATTTATTCTCTATACAATTTAATTAATATACATGGATAAAAATGCTCTCTTCTAATTTTATTTATCCTAAATAAATTCATAATTTGAATCTCTTTAATCAATTTATTCATCTCCAATGAAATCTAGAATTTTTTGATCTCTCAATTTTTAATTTGATATCTATATTGATATTTCTCACTCTTCCTATTATTTACCTTATCAACATGCAAATTCCTAATATTCTACATAAATTCTATCCTATTAAATTAGAATCTTTGTTTATCATATAATTCTTCACATTTAAAATTTCATATATATCACACATAATTATTCTGATCTTATTTCACTATATTTATACATATATTCATTTTCTTAATTATCAATTTATTACTTATTTTATTTTATTTTACACCTCATTTACTAGCTACTATACATTTTAAACACCTCATTCAATTATTTCTCATAATTGAATTTATAACTTTAATCATCCTAATTAAATACTTTAGCTCATAAATTAATATTTAAAATTTCCATCATTTAGATTATCCAATCCATATGAGAATTTCAATTATTTTAAGTAACTTCTATCCTATGCAATCAACATATTCTATTTATTATGAAATTTATCACTACTAAATTCATAAATTCTCCCTCAAATTTATCATTTAAATCACATAGCAAACACTTATACTTTATTTGATAATTCATGCAAAATATCATATGTGACATTCATTATTCATAACTTAAATTCCTATTATTTTATACAAAAATCATACATATATATACATCAAGCTAATATCATTAAAATATATAGCCATTTATAAATTAGTAACTAATTTTATGTGTCAGGTCAATATACTCATTATGGGCTAACTTAAATCTAAAATGTGATGTCTTTCATTCACATATAATGGGTTGAAATTATCATTATGTTCACACTAAAATAAATCTCTACTCTATAAGGTTCATATTAAAAAAAGGGAAAAGTTCATTTTTGCCCTTAAACCTTATATTGAATAACACATTAGCTTCTCTTCTTCATGTAAGCTCATTTACATATCTAAATTATTCAATCACATTATTTAAGCCCTAACTTAAATGATGAAAATAAAATTCATTTGAAGTACTTAAGCTATCATTTTTTCCACAAAAATTAAATTATTTTTGAATAAATTTGGATGAGGAAGAATTTTACCTCCTCTTCATATTTTATTGAGAGATAAAAATAAAAAATTCACCTTTACTTTCTCCTTCTCTTTCAAATTGAAATAAATAATAATTATAACCATTAATAACTAAAAAAGGGGAAAGAAATAGGAATTTAGAAACATAATATAAGATTTAATTAAAAAGCATAATGTTTCATTACAAATGTAGGTGGAATGGATTATGCATCTAATTAGAAAAATCCTTAATATTAAGTACAACCATCAAAAGAATAATCTTGAAACAAATTCAAGTATTAATTTTAATGAAAATTTAAAATCCAAAGCTATAAAAGATTGTCATTAGTACAACTATGAAACCATCTCAAAATAAAAAGTTTGCTTATAATGATAACAAATCAAATAGTAACTTCAAGTTTAAACAATAACCAAATTCTAACAAACATTTATATATGAAGTTAAATAATGATGATAGCAATAATCATGATATATTTTTATTACTAAAATTCATCCTTTATAGTACCAAATAGAAAAGAAAACAAGGCTAGATAAACTTCTTCTTTCCTTATCTTATGGGTCACTTTGACATGGGAAAAATCATTTAAAAGAAGACAAACAAGAAGATATTCTAGAAAGGAGTCAAAGAAGAAAAAGAAGATTAAGGCTTTTAAAGAGGCTAAAGATACTAAGAATAGAGGCAATAAAATTTATTAAGATCTAAATATCTCACATGTACATGTTTTAAATCACAAAACCATATATCGTTTGTGCTTCGTTTAGAACAAAAATAGATTTATGAAAGAAAAAAAATGAAATATAAGAATGAGGTTGAGTTTGTTGTTCCTTAACCCTAATAGGTATTTATAATATTTAATGGATAAATCATCAAAACTGAGTGAGTGATGTGGGATTTTGATCTCCCAAGCACAACATGAACCACACATTATGGAAATAGGTACAACATGCAACATACATTACATAGAGAAGATAATATATAATGTATGTTGTAAAAATAATGCAACGTGTGCCAACCAGTACACTCAAAATAAAACATGCACCATATTTTCATTAAAAATCCTAACGTCCAAAAATAGTAAGGGAGCATATGTCACATAATTTTTGAGCGAAGTATAGAAGCCATGCATATTTTTTTATCATGCATGTAGAAAATTGAAAAGCCAAATGCAACATGTTTCGTATGCTTGGAACACTTGCATGATGATAAAATGTGTGTTTGTAATTATGGAATCAATAATTGATATCATCATTAAGTTGAGCGATGTAAAAATAAATCATGGATGAAAATTAAGGGTGAACAATCATATTAATCATGCAATATTGATAAATGAAAACATAATTTAGTTACTATACTTTACCCAATAAAACTATTCTACAAAATGAAAAAAAACTTATAAAAGCTCCTTTGATTTATAAAATTTATTTTGAAATGTACGTATTTGATGAATAAAAAAATTTGATAAATATATTATTTGGTATAAACTATTTATAAGTTTTAATAAGCATAAATAATGTATAAAATATATAGATATCAAATCTTAAAAATATTAAAAATGAGATATTTTTGATATTATATAAGAGGTGATATTTTAAAATTTTACAAAAATAAGACATTTGAGTTTGTGACCTTTTATGAAATGTGCATATTGTGTTTTTAATTTTATGAACCAAATGAAGTATTTGATCAAATATATATATTTGATAAAATATTTTATTTTAGAGATTTAAATCAAATTAGGACTAAAATAATTATAGTTTACATAATAGAAATACCTATAAAATAATAATTTAAAGAAAAGATAAATAAGACATTAATTGAAAAAAAATCTCACATTTAAACCAACAATCCTAATGGAGCTTGTGGGAGAACCCAACATGGTGAACTTCAAAGGAAAAAGAATGACTTATAATTTTAAAGATCTATTAGTGAATTTGCTTAATACATTTTAATGTTGACGGACTCTACAAGATTAAGCTGAGTTCGTTTGCTTGCATTTTGGACTAATACTTAATTATCTTCAATTGGGTTATCATCATGCTTTCATGGGCCTAATAAGTGGTATTAGTGTCAAAAGACTCATGGTCCATCAATAATCCATGGTTTAAGGCATAACAAGATGAAGCTCAAAGATTAGAAGAAGCCTATTAATAAAGTTCCATAGCACATTATACTTGATGGTCTAACAAAATAGAAGGCTTAAGATGAAAATTCACATTGAGAGAATGCCTTGTGGATTCATTAGAAACCTTACAGCCTAGGACCTAAGCTCGATAAAGAAAAAGAAGCTCAATGAGGAAGACCCATGAAAATGTGTAAGGGTGAGCATATTTCAGTTTGAACCAAAAATTAAATTAAATTAATAAATTTGGTTTAGTTTGGTTCAAAAAATTTGAATTAAAAAAATTGATTTAGTTTGGTTTAAGAAAAATAAAATTTTTGGTTAAAAAACTATAATAACAAAAAAGATAAGGTAAAAAATTGAACCAAACTATTCAATTTAGTTCAGTTTATAAAATATTAAACCAAAAAAATTTTAGTTTGGTTAATACCTATTAAAAATTTTTGATTTGGTTTAGGTATTGAACTGAACAAATGCTCTCCTCTAAAATGTGAAGTAGACTTAGTGCCTTTAAGGTTCTAAGGAAAAATGAAGAGAATAAAAGCTCAATAGTTTGAGAATGTCACACCCAGCCTATACCTGGAGTAGTATGCTCCTGTAGCATGAATAACGATCCCTCTTCAAGAAACTGCCACTCACACTACAAGGGATACGTTGTCTAAATGGCCTACTTTAGTTCGTATGTGTACACATCCCTATATTTAATGGTGATAAGAATATCAGCGTGGCATCTATTATTAATGCTTATCATACCCTAGATATTCATTCATTCATCCTTACAATTCAGATTGGCAATCTTTTAGTTATATTATATATACATGAACAAAAGTATACATCAAGCTTCTTAACATTTACATAATACCAGCTACAAGTATCACCACCAAAATACAGCAATAACTATTACCTCTATGACTAATACAACCCATCCTAATAAAACCAGTCAGAGTATGCTCCAAAGGTCTAGTACCACTTCGAGAATGGAATAGGTTACTCTCCCGAGGGCTCAGTACCTATGTTCATTAAATGATAAACGCTGAGTATAAACTCAGTGGTGCTAGTGAACACATAGATACATATACATCATGAATACCCGCAACCACAATCAAGCCAATGGTATTTAACATCACACTATCATAGCATCCATTCAACAATCAATCAATAATCTTTCTCAATCAACCATACAATCACGATACGTCATCATTCACTATGAACATAAGGAATGCATTAATGAATCCATTGCCTTTAATATCATATGAAATGAGAATGCCTTCATGCCATACATTCTCCCTCAGTCCCTCTTCTTTTCCTGTATATATGTGCACATATCCTTTCCCTACTAGGTCCCTGTATGTACCGATACTCATCTCTCGAAGGAGGGCATTTATCTGTGTGGTTCTATGAACCCATTTCTTTTAACTATATATCTCGAGACTCATCTCCCATAGGGAAGGCATTAAACTATATGATTCCTTGAAGGAATCCATCATATGTATGACCCAGTAGGTTTAGAGCATATAACTCTATCATCATCCCTCTCTTTCTCTTTCTTTCCTCTTTCTTTTTCCCCTTATACTTCTTTATGCATGCTATGAGTATTCATGTACACATAGTGCTTCATACATATACATATCAAGCTCATCATAGGCAAATATAAGCCATACACAATTATAGTAGCAAAACACATCATTCCTTCGGACCTTACTTGTCACATCCTGAACTGTATAATTCACTATGCATTCATAATTGACAATATATCATGTTTAGATATGTTATTGATGTGGAAATGATATGGAATTATGATTATGTTGATAGATATATGATAAGAATTGAGTTTAAAGCTCAAAAGAGCAAAGTGGAAATTTTGCCGAAACCATTGAAA
>CANYBF011376179.1:0-24527 GCA_948192965.1 Dalechampia spathulata | reverse complement strand
TTTCCTTATTTCGTTTTGGTTTAGTTTGGGTGGGTTGTATTTGCCCACAATTTGTTTTTCTTACTTTTATGCTTCCTTTATGCTTTCTTTATGCTTTTTTACTTGTGATATGCTTCTTTGAATGCCGTATGCCATGAAATCGTATGCTAAAGAAACTTACACCTACATGCATGCTAGGAACTTTCTTTGAAATTAAACAAAGTGAACATAATAAGATGGAATACGAATAAATTGAAAATCCCGAACCCAAACTCTGAAGAAATTCAGGCTGCTTTCCAACACAGGAAGGCCTGGGTTTTATTTCTTAGTTTTTTTTCTAGTCATTCAATCGAATTGACAAAATAAACTAGGTGGCGACTCCACATTATAAAGCACATTGTTTTCAAAATTAAAATGGGATATGCCATTGAGAGCAAGCACCACGGCATTTCACGCCGAACAGCGTGCAGAGCTCCCGCGTCCGGGATGCACTACTCTTACAGTAGGTTAAAAGCAAGGTACAATCATACAATTAGAGGTACAACTATGTATTCACATACTGCCCTAATAAAATGAAAAACTTTGAGGTGAAGGACCTAAGTTACAATAGAACGTAGCATGACCATACCATCGGCTACTATTATTTTTATGAAAAGAACTGAAATAAGAGAGTTGAAACCAAATGAATGGTACAACTATATGAGGACATGGTATGATTATACAGATAACTAAAATCGTAATAATATGAGTATAAAGGTTTGGTACGACCATGCAATCATGTTGTATGATTGTACTACTACCTATTGTGATAAGAAGTTATTAACATCAAAAGTTTTACTCTAACATTATTCTATCGTTAACTTACTTTAGAAGGGAAAAATATTTGATCTCACAATATTTTTACATCAGTATTTCAAAAAGAAAAGTATTTTTCTCTATTTTAATTTTTTTAAAATTTTTTAAATATTTTATGCATAAAATATTTTTAAGAGATTTTTGGAAACTTGATGGAATTTTACTTATATTTGAAAAGGATTTTCTAAAAATATTTTCAAATATTGCACATTCTATTTTTGAGTTTGATCTATAATTGAATATTTTTAATATGTATTTTTTCTTTACTTTTTGTTGGTGACAAAAAGGAAAGTAATAATAATACTTAATTTTGCATATATTGTATGATTTCTTTTCTTTAAATAGTAGTACTTTAATTTAATAGGAGCATATCTACAAATGAAGCATATTTATGAAAGGAACTTATTTATTTTTACTATTTTAATTTTTTTATTATAGTAAAATTTATTAAATTTTATCATTAATATAAAGGGGAGAACATTAACCTTAAGGTTATGTTCCAATTTAGATAAATAACAAATTTTCTCATTTTTTTGTAAGCTTATTTTTGTAGATTTTTATTAATTAAATTTATTAATTAATAGATAGATATATTTATGAAATTCTTATTGAAGTTACAAATGTTCATAAAAGTAAATCATCTTTGTAATATCAATCCTTGATTATGTGTATTCATAAAGGAAATGATTGACCTTTTAAAATTAGAAATTATGGACATAAATCTTCTAATAAAATCTTTATGAATTTTAAGCAAACATTCCTATTTATCTATGAATTCAAGGTTGCAATATGATAAAGAAAGAATATGTTTCTATATTACAAAGAAGATAGATTTTCAACCAAGATAATTCAACAAATTTCTTCTTAAAACTCACATGTGCTTTTCAAGATTTTTTATTGCAATTATGGAGTATTATTGTAACAAACTTGTTCCACAATATTGAAAGCTTCATTACATTAAAGTAAAATGGAAGTATTGACTTCTTAAGAGGAAAGTCTAGTGATAATATTTCATCCAATGTACAACAAATTTTCCATGAAGTTTTTAAAGAAGTTTACATATAGACCTATTATAAAAATTTATTTTGCTATTAAAGAATAATATTTTTCTACCCAATTCTAGAAGAAGCACAGTTACATGAATTTTTATATGGAAGTTTTGACCTTTTAAAGCAAAAAGCCCTACATAAATTTTTTCATATATATTACATAGATTTTTAGTCAAACTCTTGGTACAAATTACTTTCATAATGTACACACATTAAAGATAATTTTCTTAAGAAAAAGAAAATTTTACGGCTCAAGGAACTATTTCACGCATGGATTATTGCTTCTTTCCTACATAACCAAATTTTACAATAAATCAAGTTTATTTTCTAAGAGCATCTTGAATGTCTATAATGATACAAAGATAGCCCAAGAAATGTAAGGATATTAAGTTTAATGAAGATTTGAAAATCCAAACATTTTTTATTATCTTATTATTAAGGTATGTTATTTCTAAATGTTAAGAAATCTTGAAAACAATATATTACATAACTCTAAAATTAATTTCTTTAAATCAAAAATCTTAAGCTTACCAAGAAAAAATTTTAAAAGGTCTCCAAGTTATTGGGCTTGTCTATTACATTCAAAACCTTCAAACAAACAACATAGCATGATATTATAAGCTAATCTTGATGAACTAAAATTCTTTCAAAATTTAATCTAATAAGTTACTTGATTTATTCCTTCATACTTTAATAGTGTACAACAACTAGTTTTTTAAGCATATATACATTAATATTTAAACTTTTAAAATACATAAATTATATAGAAAATAAACAAGTTATTTAATACATTCAAACTATTTTCTTAAAGAACTTTATTGGTTTATTCACTTCCAATATTTCATAGAATTGTGCATTGAATTTAAGTGAGAGTTATATACAATCTTTGTTATTTATTTTCAAGAGGAATTTATGAACATTTTTTATTTCTTTATAAGAAGTGATTATGACATTTAGGAGAGGTTCTCAACTCAACTTAATTATTAAAAACTTAAAGTGGTTTTAATGTAGTCTATAAAAACTTATTAGGTGTGAAGGTTATAAGTTAGCCTCAAAAACTTATTATAGTAGTTGTTTCTATAATAAGACCTTAAACATTTATCTTGAGAGAATAAATGTAAGCATTGGACAAGCCCATTATTATTCCTTATGCTATTTTATCTTCTCTACTCTATCTTTATGGTGCTTATTTCATAAACTTATTAATGTATTAATTTATGTTATTATTTTTATTTATTATTATTGTTGTTTATTCATAGTTATTTATGCGTTCTTTGCTTTCAAATTCATCCATCATAAAAGAGAAAGGCATAATAAGATAATAACAAGGCACAATGATTGAATAAAATATGACTACTTTTTTATTGGTTAATAGAATTAATACATAGACTCGATTATCCTGCTCCATGTATAGGCAAGGTAGAATATTCTACACTAAATATAAGTCTAGTAAATACTTACCATGGCTAGTGCTCAAACATAATCTAAGGCTAACTAGTCACTCCCCCTAAAAAGCATTAGAAGAGTAATTGGGTCTGATAAGAGTAGACATCAAAGTGTTTCACCTATTACACCTCTAAAATATATAAATAAAATATAAATATGAAATATCTATTCTACCTTTAGGTAAGGAAAACCTCGACCTTTGACACTCTTCTCTACTTAAATGGCCAATGATCCCATTGACTATAACTTTAAAAAGTCATAATCTCGGGTTCAACTATCAAGGGGTTTGGTGAAGTACTCCTTATTTTCAACTTCCTGAATTATGATGACTCGTATTAATGAGCTCATCTTCATTATTAAGATTGTTGTCTACACCTTTGTAAAATTTGATCAAGTATGTTGCCAATAAACATCAATCTCGTTATCAAGATGACATGAACTCAGCAAGCAAGCATGGAATACCAAATTGCACTCTCTCCACTATAGTAGCTTTGAACTTGCATATGATTCTTATCTACTTTATTGATCACTCACGCTTGGCCATAGCTCCCTAAGTCGTTATAGCTCATGCCTTCGACATCTCCTCCATGATTATGATTATTGTCTTCATTTTAGTATGCTCTAATCCAACATCTAGCTCATGAACATCTTTCCCTTGATACACCTGATATGCATACTCGAAGATAACATGAAATGCCCAAAATGTGAATTTTTATCCTTTTGATGGCCTCTTAACTTATCAGCAACAATATACATTTCACTTGTAACTGGTGAAAATCCTTAATGTCCCTACAATCACACACTTTCCTTTCCTGCAAGGTTGATAACAACAATACACTGTATCGAAAGTTAGAATATATTTTTCATCTCCTTGTAAGAATACCCATATGTTCACCTACAAAACTGTAATCACTTTAACTCTCATATAATATAGCAAATTAAATGTTATAGACATGAGAAATGACCTATCACTTATGAGAATTATAGTTTATCGTTAAGACACAACACATCACTTGTCTCCAGACAATGATCATCATAAATGTTTTTTAACTCTTGGCTTCAAGCTTCTACACCTCCCTACATGTAAATTCATAGGTTTCATTGAGAACTTAGTGATACCAATAAAGGATGTCCACTTTGTATGACTGAAGTTCACAGAATGTCTCAGATACTCTTCTAGAATTACATATAATACATTGATTAATTTAGAGGAAAGTTTTTTAAAAATTGTTATTTCAATTTCTAAAAGTTTATTGTTTAGCTTCCATAATTTTTGAATTTTTTGAATTGAGTTATCTTTTTATTTTAGATCTATTTTTTGACTTAAGCTAATTTCATATCATTAATACAATTGTGTTAATTAATTTAATTCAATTTTATTTAAATTTTTTTAAAAGTTTTTTAAAAATTTATTCAATTTTCTTAGTGAATACTTTAAGTATGATAAAAAAAAGAAAAACTATAGTTATTATTATTTAATTTATAAAATATTTATTGTTTAAAAGCATCAATATTAAATTCAAGTATTAACAAACCGAAGTAATAAAAAATGAATAAAACAAATGTTAAGGAATAAAAACAATAAAAAACAAAAATAATAAAAGAATAATAAAAATTCAAAAACTAAAAATAAATATTGGTTAATTTTAGAATATCAATTGACAACATGATATGAATTATAATTTATTCATTATCATATTACATTAAAAGAATGAAGTGGATAAGGGAAAATATAAATCTATCCTTCCTATCAATTTTTATTAAAATTATTTTTTTACTTTAATTGTATATAAAAACTAATTTTTATTTAAAAAATTATATTCAAAGTCAAATATAAATACCAATTTTTACTTCTCTAAAATAAATATAAAAAATTAATTAGTAATAATATTAATTTATAAAAATTCATATTTATCTAATTTTATATAAATACTAATATTTTTAAATTGTAAAACTATTTTTTATTAAATTTCATATTAAAAATTAATATTTTTAATTCATAAAAATTAATTTTATTTTATTTTAATTTAGTTATCTAATAGTAATAATTTCAATTTATAATGATTACTTTTAATCAAAAATTTTATTTAAATCTAAATATGAATTATTTTTATTCTCTAATAATTTAATTTGTTAAAATTAATTTCATTACCTAATTTTATATAAGAAACAGCACATAAATGATCACTTTTAAGGAAATAAAATTTTATTAAAAATTTAAATTTATTAAAACTAATTTTATTTTATTTTAATTATATAAAATTAATAATTTTAATTTATAATAACTAATTTTTATAATAAAATTATATAAAAATATTGGTTATTTATTAAAATTATAAAATATCTCATATTAGTAACATATAATTTGACATTTTCAAACTTACATTATAAAATTAAGTAAAATAGATTGATTGAGCACACATTTTTCAGATTTTTAATTAATATTATAAGAGAAAAGGAAAACAAGTAAAACGATAGTTTTATCATTTTCTTTAAATTTATTAAAACTAATTTTAATTATTTAATATTAATAATTTTAATTTATAACAACAAATTTCTTTATAACAATTAATTTCTATTTGAAAATTATCTTCAAAATCAAATATAAATATGAATTATTTTTATTATCTAGTAGTTTAATTTATTATAATTATGTTTTATTATCAAAGTTTATATAAAAAAAATAACACTTAAATGATTAGTTTTAAGAAAATAAAATTTTATTAAATAATCTAAAGTTATTAATGCTAATTTTATTTTATTTTAATAATCTAATAATAATGATTTTAATTTAATAATATTATTATTTATACTTTTTCAAAAAAATGTGATCTTTATTAAAATTATAAATATATTTCATATTATTAACATATAATTTAGCTTTTTCAAATTCATATTATAAGAATTAAACAAATTAGATTGATAGAGCATACAGTTAAAATAGAATTTTAAATAATATGTATAATAATAAAATTTTAAACAGATAAAAGTCATATTATAAAAGTGATATGACTAATAACATAATTTTATAAGAGTTAAAATTATGTTTTATAATACTATTTTAAATTATATCTAATAATTAGAATTTTAAATGATATATATAATAATAAAATTATATATTATGATGAAAATTTTAATAGTATATATAATAATAATATTTTACTATAATTAAAAAATATTTACGAGTAGACTTATAGAAAGTAAATTTTTTAGTTGATATTGTTTAATATTCAAACTTTAAATTTAAAAAATTATTATTATTATTATTATAATATGATAAAATCTATGGTTAATGTTGGACAAGTTTAGTGGTTTGCATATGGAATTCTACAAATTGTCATTAATAATAGTAGTGGAATTTGTACACTCCGAAGAAAGAATAAAGTAAAGAAGAAGTTTTCCCATTGCAACCACTGGATTAAAACTATGCATATGCAGACTATGAAACCACCAAAATTACTATGTTTTTATTTTATTTTATTCCAATATGGCGATTCCTTCAACACGACAACTCTCTCTGTCATCCTATCCTCTACTCACCATTGCTTTTGCATTACACTTGCGATTCTTATGCATGTGTAGCAGCAGAATTTGTTCCCGTCAAATATGTTCATTTATTGTATAAATTAAGTCAATAAATTTATTTCATTTTAATTGTAAATATATTCTCTTTACCTTTTGAAATAAAAACATGATTTAAAATTTAAACAATGGATTTTTTATTGGGAATTTTAAAAATTAAAATTAAATTATTTTGTATTTATTAATTTAATTTATATATAAGAATGGGAATGAAATTAAATAATGTTTTTTTGGGAATCAGCAAACCGTCTAAATTCTCCAATGCAATATGCTTGTTTAGGACAACTTTCATTATCCAATATGCTTTTCTTGTTATCTTTTTATTCCTTATCATTTTATCTTCATTTACTGCATTTCCCTCCTACTTTAGTATTAAATATAATTTAGATAGCTATAATTATTTTTATTGCATCTGATTTAAAATAGAAGTAACTATTTTTGCATATTTTGACATTTCTTTTATTGTAAGAAATTGAAATGCGTATAATAGTCCATTCTTTAAATATTCCCTAATTTCATTTTAAATGTGATTTTTATGAAATTAATTATCTTTTTCAATTCTATCATTCTTCTCCTTTTTTATTTTTATTAGAATTAAATTTATTTTATCATAATTTTCATCTTTATAAGAAAATCATTAAACAATGTTTGACATGAAATGAAAAGATACATAGAGAAAAAAAAATACATATAAAAAGGGCATTGTGTTTGCACCAATGTCCAGGAAAATCATTTTAAAAGGAAAGAGAGATCATTGTTAGAATAATGGTGTTTGTAGGTTGTGAATTGAATTTATGAATTAAATTTATTTAGATATGATTTATATTATTATGGATCAAGTTATTTTACATTAAATAAATAAGAAAGTATAATTTTAATTTTTAATAAAAAATTTTTTTATTTATATCATATTAATTGATTTAATATATATATGAATCAAATTTAAATAATGTATTTTTGAATTTCATATTGATATGTGATTTAAAAATAGTTGGAAATGAGTTGATGATTGTTTGAATAAAAATATTTCATCTTCAACTTAATATGTTTCTGTATTTATTAGTTTTTTCATCATTTATCCAACTTAATTTATACTAGTACAGTAATATATATTTGTGATAATGAAAATTTAAATTTATCTATGAAAAATGTTTATATTATTAATTATAAAGTTATTAATATAATGTAGATGAGTCATATAAAATAATTTTCTGAAAATATAACACTACTCATGTTAAGTTAAAATAACTAATACATGAAAAAATTAGATTGTTAAACTTATAATAGTATAAACCAACAGATTTGAATATACAATTTAATATATTAGATTATAGTTAAGAATTATTATACATAAAATGCAATGAAATGCTTATGTTAAAGTAAAATTCTATGATTAATGAAATAAAACATGAAAAAATGTAAAGAAAATGTTAAAATATTAAATAAATTTTAATAAATATAAAAGTTTATGAAAATATATAAAATATACATGAAATAAAAAATAAACTAATAAATTAATGCTAAAAATCACAAAAACAAAAACATTAAAAATATTTTTTTTATTCACATTAATTTATAAAATACATCAAAACACAGATTATGGTTAGGTTTAACCATATGATTAACTAGTAATATAAAATAATGAGATAATATATTAATATGTATTGAATTTTGTCCATTTAAAATATATTTTAAATTAAAAATTTTATTAAGTTAATATATCTCTCAAGTATTAAAGGAATGATAGAAATCAAATAATATGATAAGGGATGTTACCTAATTTTATCTTATGATTTTGTTCATATTTATATATTTTGACATGTCTATTTAACATATTATAAAAAGTGCATTGTTGCATTGAATGAATATAGAATCACTTTTACTTCATTTTTTCTCAATCTTCATCCAAGGTTTCTTCAAAATTTCCTTTTCTTTGATATCCATTTTGTTGAACCTTGGGGTTCTTGATCTTAGTTTTGATGTTAATAAATCATGTTTATGCTATTAATAAAGTGTGTTTATGGATTTTAATGTTAAAAATCAATTCATTTGAGTTTTGACATGTTTTAATAATTTTCAGGGTGTGTACAGTCATACCACAATTGGTATGGATGTACCACTAAGCTTTCTGGCCTATACGATCGTACAGAGTTGGTACGAGCATACCACAAGGCCTGTTTTGGTTTTTGGCAGTAGATTTGGTACAGGCGTACCACTTGGCTATACGATTATATGGAAACTACTGCCCAATTTTGATATCAATTTTATAGAGTTGTACGGGTGTACATGAACACGTACGACCGTACACATCTCTGGACAGCTTTTTCAGCATTGTTTTAAAAAGTTCTAAAATGGCTCTTTTTATAATTATTGCATCCCCAACGATCATTTAAGCTAGGAAAAACATATATTATTATGGATTGACCTTATTAAAGGTAAGAAATCAATCCTTGATCGTTATTTTCTTTATTGAGCTTATTTATGTGTGATTTATGTATTTCTTGATTTCTTGAGTTGTAAATCACTCCAAAAAGGATTCTTGGATTTTCAATCCTCAGTTTTTCTCTTAGGTTATATTTTGAGAGATAGGAACGAATTGTAATTGAGTGAGGCTTTATGTGAGCCTTGGGAAAACACTTATTGTAAGGGTTTAGTGTGAGCCTTTAAGAAAACACTTGAATATTACTAGAATTATGATTCTAAGGTTGTAATCTTTGTTGAAAGATTAGTGAAAATCTAAGTTGTTTGCTTGGGTAAATGGATGTAGGCATTTGTTGGCCGAACCACTATAAATTTCTTATGTTCCATTTTTCTTCTCTCTAATTCTTATGTTGCTTACTCAGGATTTCATTTAGTATCAGAGCTTGAGCTCTATCTTTTAAGAATTAACATTTTTAAAGTTAAGATCAAATAGCAACATATTATCTAGAAAGTCAATCTCATACAAGACCTCCTTTCTTTGATGGTATAGATTACTCTTATCGGAAATATCAAATGGAGATATTTCTGGAGAGTGATGGAGTTGATTTGTGGAACTTAATTGAAAGTGATTATAATCCTCCTATAGCTATAATTGAAGGCATTTCTATATTGAAGTCTAAGAATGAATATAATAATGAAGAGAAGAAGGCTAATAGTAGGAATTAAAAGGCTATGAATATATTGAATTGTTCCATTAATAGGGAAGATTTTGGGAGAGTGTCTCATTGCATGATTGTCAAATAAATTTAGGATGCTTTGGAAACACATCATGAGGCCACAAATCAAGTGAAGACCAAGAAGATTCAACTTTTAACTCATGAATATGAGTTATTCACTATGGGAAAATATGAGAGTATATCAGAGATGTAAAATAGGCTCATAGTGATCATTAATGGTCTAATGAAGCTTAGGAAGACTTATGTTAGAGAAGATATCAATAACAAGATTCTTAGAGTTCTTCCAAAGAAATATTAGGAAGCAAGGGTGATGGTGATTAAGGAAGCAAATGATCTATCAATGCTTTCTACCGATATGCTTTTAGGAAAGCCCCTCACTCATGAGATCACTTTAAGGCAAGGTATTAAAAGGGATAATAAAAAAGGATTAGCTCTTAAAGCCATCAAGGAAGCAAAAAGAGATCTTGTTTTGAAGAAGGATAAGCTTAAGAGTGAATGTCCTAGATTGAAGAAACCACTAAAGCCATCCAAGAAGAAAGCTTCAAAGCTACTTAGGATGATGAAAGCTTAGTTAGAGAGCATGTTGCTAGCTTTTGCTTAATGGCAATGGAGGATGAAGAAGCTCTTAATAAGGTAAGCTCTTCTAACCAATCTCTTAATCATGAGTTTGATGATGAGGTGAGTGCCTTAGAAACACTTCTTGTTAAATGTGAGCAATTAGCTAGGAAAAATAAATTTTTTAAATGTAAAAACTTAACTTTAACAAATGAGATTGGTTGCTTGAAAATTAAAGTTGATGCTTTAACCTCTCCTAAAAGTGATTTTAAAAACTCATGTGAAAATATTGAAAATATTACAATGTTAAATGAGTCCTTGACAAAGGAAAATGAAGATTTGTGTTTGAAAAATGAGAATTTAAAAAGAGAAAATGAGCTTTTAAAAGAAAACCTTTCAAAATTTGAAAAAGGTAGCATTAAAATTGATAGTATTCTCAAATGCTAAAAGCTCAAATTTGATAGAAAAGGTATTGGCTATGACCAAAACACCTTCTCTTCATCAAAAGGCCTTAAATTTCTTAAAGTTACTCCTATAAAGAAGGTTTCCAAGAGAGATGAAAGTAAAAGAGTTGAAAACTCTAATGCTAAGAGTTTTAAGACCTCAATTAGAAGTCAATTGCATAAAAATTACAATTGTGGGGCAAAACATTTCAATGCAAAGCCAAAAACTGTGAGTTTGCATTCAAATTTCAAAATTAGAAAAGACATTAAAAATGAATAGAGGAAAGTTCATTTTGATAGAAGTTGAAAGTCTAAACCCTTCCTTGATCATTGTCATTATTGTGGCAAGTTTGGTCATTCTAATTATAAATGTTTTTTATAAGGTTAAGTCACTTGGGCTATATTCTAAATGATTCATGTGAAGCTAACCCCCAATGACCCAAATACATTTGGGTACCAAAAGTTAAATGAAGTTATTTTGTAGGTTTACTTGAAGTTCATAAGAAGGAATTAAGTGGATATTCAAGCAACAAGATAAAATAAAGCCTTTTTTGCATTGGTCAATTGAAGAATGAAAGAATGAGACTATACAACTTTTTGAGGAGAGTTTTAGAGCTTTATATTATTGTGTTGTGTTTATTAGATTTTCATGTGTGTTAACATCATGTATGTTGATTGTTTTGATATGGTTGGTGTTGATTATGTCTTGAACTTTGTTTTTGTTTTGAAATGTTATTTTGAACTTTGTTTTTTAAAACCACACCTTCATATATGAATTGGTGTGTATGAAGAAATATATTTAAATTTTAAATTGGTATCATATGTTTCACATACTTTAATGATTGAGTTTGGCTTCTTTTCTTTTTGATATTGCTAAAGAGCGAGAAGTATGGTGAAATGGCCTTTTATGCATTTTGAAAATTTACATTTAATGATATTATTGACATTTTCACATGAGAACATGTGTATTTATTGATGTTATTGGCTATGTTTAATCAAAACCAAGCTCATTGATTACTCCTCTTACATTGTGGATAATGCATGGTTGAGGGGGAGTATGAATTTCAAGGTTGCAATTTGATAGGGGGAGCTAATTTTAATTAAAAAGCCATTTAGAATTTGTCAACATAAAAAAAGGGGAGATTGTTGGACCTTCAGGTCCTTGATCTTAGTTTTGATGTTAACAAACCATGTTTATGCTCTTAATAAAGTGTGTTTATGGATTTTAATGTAACAATCAATTCATTTGAGTTTTGACATGTTTTAATAATTTTCAAGGTGTGTACAGTCATACCACAGTTGGTATGAATGTATCACTAAGATTTCTGGCCTGTATAATCATACCAGAGTTGGTACGAGTGTACTACAAGGCCTGTTTTGGTTTTTATTTTTGGTAGTAGGTTTGATACGGGCGTACCACTTAGCCATACAGCCATACAGATGCTACTGCCTAAGTTTGGTATCAATTTTATAAAGTTGTATGGATGTACATGAACATGTATGGATATATGCGTCTCTGGATAGCTTTTTCAGCATTATTTTAAAACATTCTAAAATGGCTCTTTTTATAATTATTGCATTCTCAATGGTCATTTAAGCAAGGAAAAACATATATCATTATGGATTGACCTTATTGAAGGCAAGAAATCAATCCTTGATCATTATTTTCTTTATTGAGCTTATTTTTATGTGATTTATGTATTTCTTGATTTCATGAGTTGTAAATCACTTCAAAAAGGATTCTTGGATTTTCAATCCTTATTTTTTTCTCTTGGGTTATGTTTTGAGAGATAGGAACGGATTGTGATTGAGTGAGATTTTATGTGAGCCTTGGGAAAACATTTGTTGTAAGGGTTTAGTGTGAGCCTTTAGGAAAACACTTGAATATTACTAGAATTATGATTCTAGGGTTGTAATCTTTGTTGAAAGATTAATGGAAACCTAAGTTATTTGCTTAGGTAAGTGGATGTAAGTATTTATTGGCTGAACCACTATAAATTTCTTGTGTTCCATTTTTGTTCTCTCTAATTCTTGTGTTGCCTACTTAGGATTTCACATTGTTTACGACATCCACTAGATTTTTCAATTCCACTTTAAATGATCCTTCATCACCATTTTATCTCTATCATACTAAAAACCATAACTTTAGCATTATCTTGCTACTTCAACTAATTTTTAGCATGAAAACAATCCTTCTTATTAGTAATTTCAATTCGCAATAAATAGGGGTTCTTAGATGGCACCATTCCCAAACCCTCTGCCATTTATTCTCAGTACTTACCATGAATTCATTACAACAATTTACTCATTGCTTGAATCCTTTATTCTATATCAACTCTTACAGCCTCCACAATCTTTTACCTAAATAAGGCTAGACTAATTTAGGACAAACTTAATCAATATGTCTCTTAACCTTAAGACACTTGAATATGCCATTTGTAACATTTACTCTATATTATTTCTCAAGGTACCAAGTTGATTGATACGTATTTCACTAAATTGAATGGCATCTGAGAAGAATTATGAAATCTTCATCCAATCCTTCATGCTCATATGGTAATTATAACAATACTTACTTTCAAAAATATATTGATCTTCAACAATATGATTATGTTGTTAAATTTCTTAGTGGTCTAAATCATATATATCAAGGCATTAGGTCTCAAATTCTTATGGTCAAACCCTTACTAACTGTTGATCACGCTTATAACCTTATGTTGCATTAAGAAAGCCAATGTACTATACTATTCTAATCTTGATCTTTTCCTAAAGCTTATGTCATGGTTGTTAAATGAAACAAATATGATCAAGTCTGTTAGACCCTCAGTTTTGATGTTTAAGTCACATGTGAGTCAATTTAAGTTATTTACAATTTTTCAATAGTGTTTTTATGTTGGTACGGGCGTACCAAATAGCTTGGGTGAGTGGTACAGCCATATGGCTGGCCGTACCTAGTTAATACTATTTTATTAAGCTTGGTACGGGTGTACCATTGGGTGGTACGGCCGTACGCAAGCTCGTAGGAAAATGGTTTGTCAGGAAACCTGTTTTGGTAAGAGCGTACCATTGGGTGGTATGATCGTACATGAGCTCACAGGAAAATTATTTATCAGAAAACTTGGTTCAGTACGGGCGTACCAAGTGATGGTATGACCATACCACATTTCCCTCTATTTTTCTAAATGGATAGATTTGAATCCGTACGAGCGTACATATCTGGTACAGCCGTACATGACTTATTAGAAAGATTTTTAAGTCTTTCAAATGGCTAGTTTTTTCATAGAACTTTTATTACTTTTCATTCTAACGAGCTAAATCTTGTAGAGCAACTTTATTTGAGCATTATTCATCTGTTTCAAGTAAGTTCAAGTTTGTATTCCTCAAATACTTTCATTATTATATTCCTACAACCTAGGGATTAGGTTTTGTAATTATAGGATTGGTGTGCGATTAATCCTTGGGGATTAATTTGTATTTGAGAAGATTGTGAGGATTGTCATTGTAAAGGTTTAAGTGTAAGCCTTGAAAGACTGGGGTATTAGATTCATTTGGGAATCCATTGTGTAAATTGATTAAGTTTTTAGTGGAACCCTAAGTTGAGACTTAGAAGAAAGTGGACGTAGGCAAGAGTTTGGCCGAACCACTATAAATCACACGTGTTGCCTTCCAAAGAGGATTTTTATTTGGTATCAGAGCATTTGGTGCTCACTTTCAAAAGAAGTAAAATTCTTGAGCTAAAGATCCTATGGTAACCATTGAGAGTCAATCATTTACAAGACCCCCATTCTTCAATGGAACGGACTATCCATATTGGAAGCATCAAATGGAAGTATTCTTGGATAGCAGCGGAATTGAGTTGTATGATTTAATGATGAAAGAGTACTCACCTCCCACAATCACAATTGATGGCATTGTCTCTCTTAAGGATAGGGATGATTGGACAGCAGAGGAATTGAATGCAAACTTCCGGAACAAAAAGGCAATGAACATTCTCTATTGTGCCATAAGTCATGAAGAATTTGGTAGAGTATCACATTGTGTTATGACAAAGCAATTGTGTTACAATAAAACAAGTGTGGACTGCTTTGGAGACTCACCATGAAGGAACTAATCAAGTTTGAAACAAGAAGATTCAATTGCTAACACATGAATATGAGTTGTTCAAGATGAAGGCAAATGAGTCAATTTCTGAAATGTATAATCGTCTCATAGTGATCATAAATGGATTAATGAAGCTTGGCAAGATGTATCAAAAAGAAGATATCAACAACAAAATCTTGCGAGTGCTACCAAAGAAGGATTGGGAGGCTCGGGTGACATCAATTAAAGAAGCAAATGATTTGGCCATGCTATCAACTGATGTGCTTCTAGGAAAGCTTCTTACATATGAGATTACCCTTAAACAAGGAATAGAGGAAGACAAGAGAAGAGGGATTGCACTTAAGGCTATAAAAGAAGAAGATTCTTCTTCCATAAGCGAAAGGGACATCGAAGATGAAATGGCTCTTCTCTCTAAATGTGTCAAAAACTTCCTTATGAAGAATAAGAAGCTTGAAAGGGATGGAAAGAAGCCATTTAAGCAAAGAAGGGACTTCAATCGAAGGGACTTCAATCGAATAGACAATCTGAGGAGAAATCAAACCGTTTGCTATGAGTGCAACAAACCGGAATACATGAGGAATAAATGTCCTCTCCTCAACAAGCCATCCAAGCCTTTTAAAAAGAAGGTATTAAAGGCTACATGGGATGATGACACCGATTCAAATGATGAGGGAGCAACCAATCTATGCTTCATGGCATTCCTAAATGATGAGGAAAAGAATGAGGTAACTACATCATCTCAATCCTATTATAGTAATGATGAGCTTAATGATGATGATGATTGTAGTGCATTAGAAGTATTATTAGAAAAATATGATCTTTTGATTAAAAAGTACAAATCACTTAAGAATAAGCATGAATGCATGATTGAGGATAAAAATGTTTTGTAAAATGAATTTGATTCTTGTAAAACAAAACTTGAGAGTCTTGAAAAGGAAAACAAGATTTTGAAAGATGAAAATGATAAGCTCTCAAAGGAAAAGGATTTGTTGAAAGATAATTTATCTAGATTTGAACAAGTTGAGGTTAAAATAGATACTATTTTAAAACACCAAAAACTTAATGGTAATAAAGTGGGTCTTGGATTCAATCAAAACTCCTCCTACACCTCTAAAGGTACCATTTTTGTTAAAGCTTCCACTTCTCAACAAATACCAAATGATTTTAAAAAGAAGCATGTTCATACCAAGACTCATAGAGCACATATGCATGTTCATACCAAGAGTCATAGACGTGACCTTGACAATGGTATAGGTAAAGTTGTTCGAACTGGTAAGGTTGGTAGGAATTCCAATTTTTCTCTTAATAAAGTCTTGTTAGTTGATGGATTAATACACAACTTGCTTAGTATTAGTCAATTATGTGATAATGGTTTTAAAGTGGTATTTATTCCTAAAGTTGTTATGTACATAGGATTAGTGATAATAAGTTACTTTTTCAAGGAGAAAGAATAGAAAACATTTACATGATTGATTTAGATTTTATTCCTAACAAAAATATGAAGTGTCTTGTCTCTGTAAGTGAAGATTCATGGTTGTGGCATAGAAGGCTTGGACATGCCAGTTTCGAAAGCGTCAGTGATCTCGAGAAGGACGAACATGTGATAGGACTTCCAAAGATCAAATTTGCTAAGGATAAGGTATGTGAAGCTTATCAAATGGGAAAATAGGTAAAATCCTCTTTTAAAGCCAAAAATAAGGTAACTTCTACCAAACCACTTCAATTATTACATATGGGTTTATTTGGTCCTACTAGGGTAGCTAGCTTAGGTGGTATGCATTATGCACTTGTCATTATTGATGATTATTCTAGGTTTACTTGGGTTTCATTCCTAGCTCATAAAGATGATGCTTTTGATGCCTTTCAAAATGTCACTAAAAGGATGTAAAATGAAAAAGGTTATTATATTTCCTCCATTAGAAGTGACCATGGAAAAGAATTTCAAAATGAGAGTTTTAAATCTTTTTGTGAATCACTTAGTATTCACCATAACTTTTTATCCCCTAGAACTCCTCAACAAAATAGGGTAGTTGAAAGGAAAAATCTAACTCTTTGTGACATGGCATGTACTATGCTTAATGAGTACCAATTGCTTTCGTACTTTTGGGCCGAAGCATTCAATACTGCTTGTTATGTCACCAATATAGTTCATTTAAGACCTATTTTAAACAAAACTCCTTATGAGCTATGGAATGGTAGAAAACTAAAAATTTCATACCTTAGAGTATTCGGATGCAAATGTTACATATTAAACACCAAGGATAACCTTGGGAAATTTGATTCTAAGACTGATGAAGGTATTTTCTTAGGATATGCTATTTCTATCAAATCATATAAGGTGTTTAATAAACATTCTTTGGTTGTTGAGGAATCAATGCATGTTGTTTTTGATGAAACTAACTCCCTTGGTTTAAGAAAGGATAATGTTGATGATGATGTAGGTATTTTATTGGAACAAAGAAATGAGAAAGAACTTCAACAAGAAGTTGTTTCCAAAGATGTTGACAAGGAAGAAGTGAATGATCTTCCTCCACACCTAGCATCAACTCAAATTAAATATGATCTTCTAAAGGAGTGGCAATTTCCAAAAGAACACTCCAAGGAGCAAATTCTAGGTGAACGGTCAAAAGGGGTAACAACTCATTCTAAATTTAAGGATATTCACAATAACATTGCATTTATTTCTCAAATAGAGACTAAGAATGTTAAATATGCCTTAAATGATGATAGTTGGGTGTTAGCTATGCAAGAAGAGTTGAACCAATTTGATAGGAATAAGGAGTGGACCTTAATACCTAAGCCTAAAGATGTGTCTATTATAGGTACTAGATGGGTATTTAGAAATAAGCTTAATGAAGATGGAGTGATAACTAGGAATAACGCTAGACTTGTAGCTCAAGGGTATTGTCAAGAAGAAGGTATAGATTTTAATGAAACCTTTGCCCCTATAGCTAGATTAGAAGCTATTAGGATGTTATTGGCATATGCATCTCACATGAACTTCAAATTATTTCAAATGGATGTTAAAAGTGCTTTTCTAAATGGTTTTATAAATGAAGAAGTTTATATTGTACAACCCCCTAGTTTTGAGGATTTTGAATTTCCAAACCATGTTTTTAAACTCACCAAAGCTTTATATGGCCTTAAACAAGCCCTTAGAGCTTGGTATGATAAGTTAAGTACTTTTCTTATTGACCATGATTTTGATAAAGGTAAGGCAGACACAACACTTTTTATTAAGCATTACAAACATGATATTCTTCTTGTTCAAATATATGTTGATGATATCATATTTGGTGCTACTAATGAAAAGGAGTTCTCTGAGTGTATGCAAGGAGAATTTGAAATGAGCATGATGGGAAAGTTGAAGTATTTCCTAGGACTTCAAGTTAAGCAATGTGAAGATGGAATCTTCATCAATCAATTCAAGTATACTCAAGAGATGCTCAAGAAGTTTAGATTGGAAGAAGCTAAAGCTAGCAAAACTCCAATGAGCACGACTACTAAACTGTCATTAAATGAAAGTGGAAAGTTAGTAGATCAAAAGAAGTATAGAGGTATGATAGGTAGTCTGCTTTATCTAACTACATCTAGGCCTGATATTATGTTTGTTGTTTATATGTGCGCTAGATTTCAATCCTCTCCTAGGGAATCTCATTTGAGTGCTGTGAAAAGGATTTTTAAATATTTGATTGAAACTATGCACTATGGTTTGTGGTATGCCAAAAATGATTCTTTTGATTTCATTGCTTATTCTGATGCTGATTTTGCTGGAAACTTGTTGGATAGGAAAAGTACCTCAGGTACTTGTCACTTTTTAGGTAATTGTTTGGTTTCTTGGTTTAGCAAGAAGCAATATTGTGTATCTTTGTCAACTGCTAAATCTGAGTATATATCTGCAGGTTGTTGTTGTGCTCAAGTTCTTTGGATTCAACAATAATTAAAGGATTACAATGTTTGTGTTTCTTGTACTTCTATTAAATGTGATAACACTAGTGCAATAAATCTTTCTAGGAGTCCCATTTAGCATTCTAGAACTAAGCATATTGATATTAGACATCACTTTCTGCGTGATAATGTGCAAAAAGGGAAGGTTATATTAGATTTTGTTGATACAACTCATCAATTGGTCGATATTTTTACAAAACCCCTAAGTGAAGAATGATTAAATTTCATCAAACATGAATTAGGGATGATAAATGGGTCATTTTTGAAATAGGAATGATGGTAGACTTAGAAAACTTCAGGAAAATTCATAAAAAATTTTCAAAATTTTCAGTTTTAAGTCCCCGTACAGCTGTACGTGTTCTGGTACTGTCACACCCAGCCCATACCTGGAGTAACATGCTCCCGTAGCATACACAACGACCTCCCGTATGGGAAACTGCTATATACACTACAAGGGATACCTGTACACGTATAACTAGACGTCGTATGGGGATAACTGATAGTATGGCGGTGAAATCATTAAACATAACCAAACATAACCCTGGATAATAACATACATTCAATTGAATGAACATGTTAATAATAAAAGTATATTCATTAATATACAATGGTTCTGATTACATTATCCATACAAGTCACCACCAAACTACAAATACATTACTGTCTCTCTAATATATACAAGCTACAAAACAAGACTACAAAAAGAAAGCATGCTCGGCTGCTCCAGACCACCTCGAGACAGGGATTGCTGTTGAATCCACTACTCTGCTAACGCTGGCAGTCACTGCTCTGGGCCTTCTACAGTAGGCTCGGAACCTGCATTCATTAATTGATAAACGCTAAGTCGAAGACTCAGTGGTACTAGCTATTATACGCACATATAACATAAACAAGCATCTCAAATAACAGGCAATACAATGCAACGATATGTTGCCCCGTTTCCTCTTCCTGTTCTGTACTCTCTTCCCTCTTTCCTTTTACCCTTATTGTGCACAATATATTTCCATGCTGGATCCCTATGTACCGGTACTCAACTCCCGAAGGAGGACAACTGTAATCCTGGCCCGTAGGCCCTTTTGTTATGCCTATGTCTCGAGACTCAACTCCTGAAGGAGGAAAAATAATATGCGATTCCATTATGGAATCCTGTAATATATGATCCAGCATGCCTTTCCTCATTTTCTCTCGCTCTGTTTAGGCATTCACGCTCCCAAATATCATGAATATGCTAACATGCGAGAGTACCATATAGAAGCTCAAGCAAGAATCATGAAACTAAACAGATAACAAGCTCATAGCATCAAAGAATAGGCAAATACGGGAATTCAATCCCCAATCATCATTTACTAAGCCATACTTAGCTTAAAAGTAATCAAAGAAGTAAAGAACAACCAATCTAAACCAACACTAACTAGCACGAACCTGTGAGAAGTAAAGCTGCTAGGTCTGATCATGTCTCTAAGCTTCTAACCTTGTAAAACCAACTCCGTTATGCTTAATAAACTGAAAAGAGACAAACTCTAGGGTTTAGGGACGTAGGGAAAGGGTTTAGAAGAAAGAAATGGAAAGACAGTCAAAGAAAAGTCTAAGTTTATCCTTTTAAAAATGGTATTTTAAGTTACGTACGGCCGTACCAAATACCCGTACGCCCGTACCAACCTAAAAACCCTGATGGACTGATTTTCCTGCGAGTTGTCGTACACCCGTACCACATTTGGTACGCCCATACGACCCTAAAGTTACTGACAAACCTAAATTCCTACGAGTTGACGTACGACCGTACAACCCTTTGGTACGCCCGTACGACCCTTTGGTACGCCCGTACGACCTCCAGGACCTCAATTCCCCTGATCCCTCGAGCTTGGTACGCCCGTACGGCTATCCGTACACCCGTACCGCATGCCTAAAATTAGGACATGCCTCAATCGAAGCCCCTAACTCTCCTGAACCTGTGAAACACACTCCAGAACCAATCCTAAGCACATCAATATCACTGTCTCTCATCCAACCGAGAAGTCACACTTCCCAATAAGGCAACAGTGTCACATAATACACTCACAGATACGAGCATACATACGTACATACATGGATACACATAATCAATGTATAACAAAACTCATACGCATACAGACCTCTACCCGTATCCTAGTATACAAACTACTAGGGTCTCAAACACGGGTGTAACAGGTACGCCCGTACAAATCCTATATGATCTATTCCTCTATTTTTGGCAAATCCTGGTATGGCCTGTACTCATTTCACTACGACCGTACGACACATGGTACGGCCGTACCAAATTTGGTACACCCGTACGCGTTCCTGTTGAGAATTTCTTCTAAAATCCTTGTACGGTCGTACGCCTGAGTGGTACGCCCGTACGTGATCTTGAATTCCAAACATTTGTGCCTCGTACGGTCATATGTTTCACCTGCACACCCGTACGTGATATGATTTTTCAAGGCATTTTTGGTTCGTATGGCCGTACGGCCAACCCGTACACCTGTACGTGACATGAAAAACAGTTTTTAAAGCTCATTTTTCAGTTTTCAACTCATTTTCACTCAAATTTCCTCTCAAATTTCCTCTAAAATCCTCTCCAAACATATTCCCAACCTCTCACATTCTATTTAATCATTCCATAGTCATCATTTTCGGTTGGTTTTCAATCATCTAACTATTTTTACTATTCTATTTTTACTGTTTTATTACTGTTTCAGTGCCTTTTTGAGTTCTTTTAATTTTCTGATCATTCTAAGCCTTTTTAGCTCTAGGTTCCTTAGAGTTTCATGCTTAGGATTGAGTTTTAAACTTGTGTGTCAAGTTTTTATTGATTTCTGTGCATGCTTCATTTTTAAGTATTTTAAACAGTGTCGAAACTCTGCCAAAAGTTTTCAAAACCTCTGTTTTTCACTGTTTCATTACTTTTTCACTATTTTTTTACTATGTCTGATCCTACTGACCACGATGGCTCTTCCTCACGGAGAGTCAAAAGCACCTATCATCTCGGCTCTAGGCCCCGTGGCTCTTCATTTGCTTTTGCCGTGAGGACCTCCATTCTGAGTGAGAAAGTTTTCTCTCACTCTCAATTCACGTGTCATCCTACACTCCGCCAGACCGGTCTGGAGGATGATGTTCTAGGTTATTTGGCTAATGTACATTGGTCAAATTTGGCTTTTCTCCCCAACCATTACATTTAGTCTGTAGCGTTGGAGTTTCTACAGACTTTCTCCTTATCTACTTCTTTTTCTTGCACTTTTTATCTCTTCTGCATATATCATTCTCTTTCTGCTTTCGAGTTTGATGCTCTGTTTGAATTTCCTACTGATGGCATTGCTAATGCCAAATCTCCGATCTTTGATCGTAATTCCTTCTAGAGGGACATTGTCCTCGACACTGCTTTTAGGCCTTCTTGTTAGAAGGCCTCTTGCCTTCAATCCCCCACTCTCTTCTATTATCATAGACTGATCTCCTATCTCATCTTTGGGAGATCAACTTCTAATGACACCATTACCGGCCCTGACCTCATTTTCTTGTACTATATGGTCACGGGCACTCCTATCCAATCTAGACGCTGGCTTCAGACCTCTTTTCATGAGGTCGGCATTCAGAAGTAGCCTGGCAGAGCTATTCTTTTTAGCCCCATTATCTATCATATCTTCCATCAATTGTAGGCTTTCCCTCCTATCTTCCCCTCTCCAGGACCTTGTGGTCCTAATCTTGACCTCTCATTCATTGAGCACTCCATGCTCTATGAACGTACTGCTGATGACGAGTTCATCCTCCATTCTGAGTATATCTCCCGATGGCTCGTACACCTTCAGTCATTGGAGCTTCCCAATGACACAGTCTTGCTCTACGGCCGGCATGCTGTAAACGTACTTCAGCGCTTACAGGTTCCATTGCTAGATGACACTCCTGCACAGTGTTGCAACCAGCCTACTATTATTGATAACGCTGCACGTCAGGCGGCCTTTAGCCGTAAGCGTCAAAGACATTTCTCTACTGGATCCTCTTCTTTTGGTGATGTTCCTGAGCACACTGCTCCAGCTGTTACTCTTGCTGATCCTGCTACTGTTGCTCCATCAGATTCCATTTCTCAGTAGCTTGCTACCATTATTGCTCGACTCGACCGCTTGGATACCTTTAAGCGTCATTTCGACCACATGGATCAGCAGCTTGGCCACCTCACACAGTCTGCTACTCTTGGTCAGCAGCTTGAGCAGCATATTGCTGATTTTCATGAGTTCCAGACTTCCACCATCGAGACTCTTCATTCCATCAGCTTCATGATGGAACCGTTCATCATTCCTCCATCGAGTCCACCTCCTCCTCAGGACCCACAGTGATTTTTATGATTTTAATGTTGTCAAAGGGGGAGATGTTTTATGATTTTAGGACTTGTATTAGTGAAGTTGATTATATTCTTATGTTTATGTTTATTTTATTTGATGTGTCTTTTGGATATTTTATATATATATGATGTTCTTTCAGCTTATTTGATTTAGTGTTTGATTAAGTTATGATTACCTTTATTGTTTAATTGTTTATCTTTTTTCTTTGTATTTGGTTGTTGATGGTATTATGGCATGTATTCCAAAACAAAGGGGGAGATTTCTAAGATTTTTAAAATAAAATGTCTTTTAAATGAGTTTTGCAAATTGAACTTAAATTGATTACCAACATCAAAAGGGGGGAGATTGTTAGACCCTAGGTTTTGATGTTTGAGTCATGTGTGAGTCAATTTAAGTTATTTGTAATTTTTCAATATTGTTTTTATGTTGGTACGGGCGTACCAAATAGCTTAGGTGAGTGGTACAGCCATACGGCTAGCCGTATGTAACATCCTCATTTTCACAACTATGAGAAAATGTAATACAAGGTGATATAAAGATGAAGTAAGTTCATATAATAAAGAATAGTTGGAGAAAAGATAATTAAAGTGAGGAAAATAAGCTTCAAATATCATATGAAGTGTATTTAGTAAGATTATGTGATAAGTATGATTTCAAGTGTGTAAATTTAAATTAAAATAAAGTTAGAAACAATGAGAAGTTAAGGTTATACTTGGATATTAATTCTGAGTATATTATGAAATGGGTGATTCTTGAAAATATTATTAAATATCTTCAGTTTCAAGTCTTAATAAATAAAATAAAAAGGTGATTTAATGTTTATTGGGTATGTATATTACATGTATGTATATGTAGAAATATACATATATACTATACCAAATACATGACTTGGAGTTATGTATAATGTAATTAAATATGTTAGTGAAATATTTTTATATTATATAGAAATCTTAAGTGATGATATAATTAAATAAGAAAATAGTTTTATGTTAATTGCATGTTAATCGAGGGTGATTAAATATGATGAATGGTTATATTAAATTAAATGAATGTAAAATG
>CANYBF011376172.1:0-15508 GCA_948192965.1 Dalechampia spathulata | reverse complement strand
AAAATACCCTTACTTTCAGCTTAACGTATTTTTAATTCTACCTTCATGTATACTTTCTCATATACATTCTACTATATCCTTTCTCATCATATAACATTTATACCATGCATAAACATTGCTTTTCACCTCTATACTGCACTTTTAAGTATTCGTACTATCATCATGCATTCATGTATTTCATGCATCATTCATTCAATCATTCTACGTTATACATAGAATGCAACCACGTAAGAATGCTATGACTGTGGATGTGACAGAATATGTGAAATTGAGTGAATTTGAAGGCCGGTTGATACACGACTTGTATGGCCTCTTCCACGAGTCTTGTGAGACTTATTTTTAGCATGAAAATGGAGTTTGCAAGTGTAAAATGTGACTAACTTAACTAGCGTTCCATACCACATAACCTAAGGACTGAAAATTAAAGTTCTAGTGCATGGAAATGAGTTTAACATCTTATATAAAGCATGTGAATTAAAATAAATATAAAAAATTCATGAACTAATGTAGAATGACTTATGTCAATTCTAAGTCAAAACTAGAATGACATGTAGATTATGCAAAATGTGAAGAAAATGCATGAAATCAAGCTAACCAAGTAAGATATAAGAATAATGTATGAAATGATATGAAATGCATAAAATGGTACATGATATGCTAATATATATGAACAAAATGTATGAAAACAAGGCTAAAAGGATCATTTAAGCATAGAAAAAAGAGATGATAATGCTAATTATCAATCATGACACAAATCAATAATAAATATTAACAATACATGCAAAATCATCATCAATTGATAGAAATCCAAACCAATGCATAATAAAAAATTTATTCTCTAATATATATTTATTCATAATCCATTAATATTAATTAAATGTAATAAAAAATATTATTACAATCAATAAATTAAGGGAGAAAATAGATAAAACCCATATAAACTTGATTCTTCCTCCCTTTTTTAATTTTTAATCTTTAATCTTCAAAACTTTTAAATCTCCCTTGAAACTCCATGAATTAATGAGAAGTAAAAAGAAATTCTTGGAAAAATTCCTAACAAAATCTTAAATTAATTCTAAGCAAAAAAAAAAGAAAAATTAGAAGAAGAAAAGAATGCTAAAAATGGAAGATAAATGATTGAAGGAATCATGACCTTGAACCTTAGAAAAAGAGGTATTTGTATGATATAAAAATTTAAATTCAAATAATTAATTATGATCCTTGATTTGTAAATCAAATGATTCTCATTTTATCTTCAAAAATCATACAAAAATGATACATAATGAGTTATATGAGTTCTGGGAGGACTACGGGACTTGTAGGAAGGGCTAAAGATAAATTTTAGGATGGAAAGAGACTTACATAAGTCATGGAAGGTGGTCATGAGTCATGTACTATATTGGAATATAAGATTCTATGAAAATAATCTTATAAAACTTATGGGATTTTGCCAGGAGTAGTGGCAGAGCTTGGGGTTAAGTGGGCTTTAGCCCTGACTTTGCCCAAAAATAATTATAGAAGAAAAAATAAATAGCTCTTATTTTTAATTAATTTAATTTTATTATTTATAAAATTTAATATATTATCTTGTGTAATTTTATTATCTATATAATTTTTATATTAAAATTAGTAAGTATCATTAATATTTTATCATTAACGAAGATCGACTTTAATTTCAGCATCCCTTACCTGAATTTCTGTTTAATATTTTATAAATGATGAAGATTGATTTTAATTTTAGCCCCCTTACCTAAATTTCTAGCTCTGATACTGGCTGAGTCCTATAACATTATATCAAATTTTTAGCACACTTGTTTTCATCATATTTTGACTTATATAACTCCATTTTGCATGATTTTTAACAAATTGAAAAGCTTAAAGAGTATTACACATTGATAGGTTTATAAGAGTTAATTCTTCCATTTAATATGTGAAAAATGTTGATACAATTCATTTCTCAAAATGAATTTTATGCATATGTTATATCAGTTTGGCATTTTCAAATAAATACAAAAGAATCATGACTATGAATTAAGAGTCAATAAATATATCATGAAAATATACAAATACAATGATTAATAATTCTAAATAAAAGCAAACATAAATTCATGTAAAAGCAATGAAACCATTAAACACTTAATAAATTACACTAAATGTAAATGATATATGAAATGAATTAAAATTGGGATGATAAAGTAACAAAATAATATTAAAAATTAAAAGAATGAGAATATAAACATGTATATTTTCATAGTTATTAAAAATTAAAAATTAAAAATTAAAAAAAATGAGAATATAAACATTTATATTTTCATAGTTATTAAAATAAAAACGCAATAAAATTTTTTATTATAATAAATTATTTTTATTTGTATTAATATGTTTTTAATTAATTGAACATTAACTGAATTTATTTTAAAATAATATATATAATGATAGATTTATAATAAAAAACTAATTGTCAAAATTATTTAAAAAGATTTTATTCATTTGTCGGTTGATTTCAATTCAATTTGGCTCAACAAATTTCTATAATTTTGTTGATGAATTTTTTATTTAGTTAATTAATTACTTAATTAATTTAATGAATCATTTTAATTAATCAATTAAATAATATTCTTAGTAGAGGAAAAGTATAGACATCATCATTTTTTTATGTTTTATTTTAAAAATTTAAATTATATAAAATCAAAATCACTAGATTAAGAACGATATTCTTACTTTAAATTTTTGTGACAAGTTTGTGATGAAAGACATCTTATATAACCAAAAATTTTTAATTTAATAAATTCGTTAAATTGAAAAACGAATATTAATTTAATAAATATTTAAAATTAAGATGTAATGAAATATTCAACTAAAATTTTCCATACATTTTATATTATTATTCATTGGTTTAATTACTTTTTTTTTAATTCACAATCATTTAGATACTAATAAAAATTAATAGGGATTTTTTATTATAAAAAGTTCAAAGATAAATTTAAAAAATAAATTTATATTATATTATATAAATATAATTTCATTCATATATATCTATGAAAATAAGTGAGTCAATTTTGTTGGATACAATAAATAAATTTAAGCAAAATAAAAGTAAAATAATTAAAAATGAACATTGAAAACTTAACGTATTCATCCTTAATTTTGGGCTACATTCACAAGATAAAATCTAAATATTTTTTCACTTGATTCAATAGTAGATACATAAAGATTAAACCAAAATATTAGCTCGTAAGATGTTTCCTATCCTAAAGTTATAACCTCGCTATTTTTTCACTGCCCAATCTTTAAGAAAAAATTTCTTAAGCTCTTTTATTTTTCATCGAAGCAACTTTTCTTTTACTTTGGCTTTTCTTCTCTATGATTTGCAAAATGAAAAGATGTCTATTTATCGGCACACATCTTGGAAAACAAGCAAAGATCAAATCTTTCAAGATTTGATCTTATGAATTAAATCTTTTAAGGTTTAGGGCTTGGGCTTAGATAGGTCTCCATTTAGGATGAATTAATTCGACAAATCTCCCCTTCCAACTATATGGAGGGGCTTCATCATTCTTATTGTTAGGTAACAATATTCAAACTCTTCTCTTGGTAAAGGCTTTGTTAACATATATGATCCATTTTCATTAGTAGGATCTTCTCTAGTTACAATTTCTTCCATCTCCATCACATCTTTAATCCAATGATACCTCATATCAATGTGCTTTGATTGAAATGAAAAGAGGCATTCTTACCAAGATGAATAACACTTTGATTATCATAAAATAAATAATACTTTTCTTGCATGTGGCCCAACTCATTTAAGCATATCTTCATCCATAACAACTCTTTACAAGCTTTTGTAGTTGCTATAACTCTGTTTTAGTTGTAGAAAGTTCAATACACTTTTATAACTTTGATTACCATAACATATATCCCTTACAAAGGTAATCAAGTAACCTAATGTAGACTTTTTTGAGTCAACATCTCTAGCTATATTTGCATATGTATAACCAAATAACATAGGCTTTGTTTATCCAAAATATAGATTTTGCATAGATACTTAAGAATTAATTTAACTGCAGTCTAATGTTCCTTTCTAGGATTTGAAAGAAACTAACTCACTACTCTAATTGAGTGAATAAGATTTGGTCGAGTACATACCATGGCATATATCAAGCTCTCAACTACTCAAGCTTATAGAGATCTAAAAGGGCATCCTTTGGAATTCAATTTTAAATGGATAGCAAGAGGAAAACTAACCATTTTAGTTTTGTCCATATTGAACCTTTAAAGTACCTTTTCAATGTACTTCTATGATAACCATAACTTCTTGATATTCTATCTTTGATATTATTCATATTAAGAATTCATACCAAGCATATATGTTGTTGATCCTAAGTCTTTCATGGTAAAAGACTTAATTATTTCTTCAGATTGTTGATTCTAGATATATTCTTTACAACAATTAGCATATCATTCATATAGAATAATAAAATAATGAAATCATCATTAAAGAATTTTTCATAAATACACAATGATCTGAAAGACTTTTTATAACTTTGCTCTCCCATAATAAACTTAAACTTCTTATATCATTATCTTGGTGCCTGTTTTAACCTATACAATCTTTTCTTTAATTTATAAACATAATCCTCTATTCCTTTTTATTTAAAACCCTCTAACCACTCCATATATATTTCTTCTTCCAAATCCCCATGTAGGAAGGCAATTTTAACATCCATTTGCTCAACCTCAAGGTTAAGACTTGCAGTTAGCCCTAACATAATATGCATGGATGTCATTTTCATAAATGAAAAAGAAATCTCATCAAAGTCAAGACCCTTCCTTGGGTTAAACCCTTTGATAACTAACCTAGCTTTAAATTAAGGATAGTTATTATGTTCTTCATGCTTGATTATAAACACCCATTTATTTTTCAAAGCTCTTATGCCTTCTGACAACTTCACCAATTGAAAAATTTTATTCTCTTGTAAAGATTTCATCTTATTTGAATGGCTTAAATATGCTTCTTCTAGTGTTCATCATTCATAGCTTCATCAAAGCTTTTAGGTTCTCCCTTATTAGTTAACATCACTTATTGATCTTCATAATAGGACTAAAGAATCTATAGGTATTAGTTGTTGAATGTGAACATCATCATCATCCTCTAGTTCAATTTTATCGAGAGCTTTTGTATCAACATCATTTGCTTGATTAATTTGCATTTCTTCTTTAGCTTGCCTTGACACCATTGTTATAAGATTTAACTTGAAGTTTGTTGGATCATTAATAGAGTTTAGAATTTCCTTCTCCACCTTGTTAATATCTTTAATAGTTTGATCTTTAACAAGCACAACGTCATGGCTCCTTATAAGTTTTTCATGGATTGGATTATATAATTTTTATCCAAGTTGATCTTGACCATAACTAATGAAACCATATTGTCATGTTTTGACATTAAGCTTTATCTTTTCATCTCTAGGTATATGAATAAAGGCTTTACAACCAAACACCTATAAATGATCATAGGAAACATCCTTTTTTAACCATACTTCTTTGGAATGTCAAACTGAAGAAGGACATAAAGTGATAAATTTAATGTATACATAACTACAAGTAAAACTTCACCCTAAAATGTTTTAGGCAACTTTAAATGTGAAAGTAAACATTTAACTCTTTTCATTAAAGTTCTATTTATCCATCAATTAAGCCATTTAATTATGGTGTTTTAAGAGATATTATCTAATGTTGAATATCATGCTCTTTATAGTAAGCATCAAATGATCCAATGTACTTTCCATCATTATTTATTCAAATGCACTTTACATTCTTCCTAGTCTATCAATCAATAGAGGCATGAAATTATTTGAACATATATGGTACTTGATCTTTGGACTTTAAAGTATAAATCCATGTTTTTCTAGAATGATCATCAATGAAAGTCATAAAGTATTAAGCATTACCAGGTGACTTAGGCAGTGATCCATACAAATATAAAGTGAATTAGATCTAATACATTTTTTATTTTAGAAGGAAGGGAACTTTTAAAAGAAACTCTATCTTACTTCCCTATTAAAAAGTTTGCACATTTCTTTAGATGAATCCGGTTTAAACTAGACAATGCATTCTTCTTTATAAGTTAAGTCATTCAATTTTCACCAATGTGACCAAGTCTTTTATACCATAAATCATTTGCATCATCATTCTCCATTGCATTTACAATTTCATTGGAGAGTTTGCTTGCATCATTTGCAATCTTAATACCTTTTAACCTCTGGCCACTACCAAGGAGTCTTTAGTGAGCTTCCATTTTCCATTTTTGAAAGTATTTTAAAAGCCTTCATCATTTAACCTACTTGAAAAAATTAGATTCAAGTGTATACAAGAATATATTTGACATCTCTCAACAGTAGCCTCATACCATCCTCCATCTCCAAGCAAACATCTCATTTACTAATTATTTTTAATAGATTTTTATTACCCATTTTGACAATACCAAAATTTTCAAGTCTATAAGATATGGAAAATTATTGATGAGATGTAACATGAATGATAGCTCCATTATCATTCACCCAACCAGTCTTTTAGGTTACCAAACTAATTATTTCAATGTTAATAATAATGTTATATTTTTCAATAATGTTACCTTGTTCATCATCACTATTGCCTTCTCTTTTCACATTCTTTGCCTTTATTTTTCTCCTGGTCTTTTATGAACTTTTAGTAAAATTTATTGATGTGACCCTTCTTCTTATGGTAATGACACTCAACATTTGCATATTCATTTGACTTCCCTTTGCTCTTTTCTCTAGGCTTTGAACTTATAAATTGACTTTTTCCTTTATTTTTTGTAACCAAAATTTTATAATGTGATGAAGAGGCTAAATTTTATACAATTTGAAAATTATGGGATTTGCATCTCATCTCCTCTTTTAGCATGTTGGTTTTAACAGACTCCATTTTTACTACACCATTTTATGCAGTATTTGTTAGTGACACTTTCAAAGTCTTTTAAGATTATGGTAAAGAAGCCAACACCACTATAACAATTACTTTATCATAAAACTTTATGCCCATTGTCAACAATTGATCAACAATCCCTTCCACATTGTTCAAGTGATCAGGTACAGAAGAACCTTCTTGGTATTTGACTTACATCAAATTTGTCAAATAAAATAATTTGTTATTATTGATCTTTGAAGTAAATACAATCGTTCTATCTTATTTCATAACATTCTTATGCAAGCATCATTGTAAATATTATTATACACATTATCATCGATAAATTATCAAATATAGCCATAAACTCACTCATGCATGAATTCTTATTCTTCATTGGATATATCCTTTGATGTAGTTCACCCTTAATTTTAGGCTACATCCACAAGATAAAATTCAAATATTTTTTCACTATATTAAATAGTAAATACATTGAGATTAAACCAAAATAATCCTTTATAAGGTGTATCCCAACCTAAAATTATAACCTCACTATCTTGTTTTTCATCAAAGTAATTTTTTTTCTTAGGTTTTTCTTCTTCATAATTTGTTAAATGAAAGAATGTCTATTTATAGGTACACATCTTAGAAAATAAGTAAAGATCAAATCTTTCAAGATTTAAATTTTGATTTAATTTCATGAACTTGGACTTGAGCTTATAATGAGCTTGGACTTGAATGAACCTCAATTTATGAGGAGTTAATCCAATAAATTTTAATCAAATCATGGAGGCCTATTGTATGGGAGAATGTTCTCTTTCCCATTCAATTACTTTTTTAATCAACTACATTCAACTTTATCTTATTTTCAATTTTAATTTTAATTTTCTATATGTTTATTTATATGAAAAAAATATGATTTTATTTCTAATAAAAATATGAGATTTAATTAATAAAAATTGTGTATTGCATATTCCTTAATTTACTTTAAATTATATTTAATGATAAGAATTATTCCATTTACCGTTTGGTAATTGGAATACTTGCTTAGAAAACTTAATTACTTTCTAAGAATTACATCCACCAAGAAAGAGAGAAAACATAATAACAAAAATAATACATAAAAAATAAATTATTTTAAAATTATTAATCACCATAAAATTTTTAAAATTCTTCAAAAAAATTCATCTTTATATTTATATAAAAATTCTTTAAAGCATGTTTATCATAAAGATATCATTCGAATGATTCATATAATCATCCTTAATCAATAATTTCTATCAATAAAATAAGATCATTATTTAAATTTCATCTTTTAATTAATTTTTCAAAATTTTTTTCTGATAATTAAATTTTATTGGAGATATATTTAAGATTTATTTTTTTTTTTAAATTCCAGTAATTGTAAAATATAACAATTTAATCATCCAAAAACTTCTATTTTCAAGATCAAATAGAAGTATAAATATTGTCAATACAGATGAAATAATAATTATTAATATGGACCAACATTTACATTGTCAAAATGGCTTATTGATAATTTTTAATAAAATTTATTACTGAACATTGACAAAATGCTTATTAATATGCTCTAATAAGTCCTTTTACGAATGATGGACTGAAAAGAAAGGGAAAAAATAATAGAGGTCACAGACAAAAGGTGTTCATGAAATAGTATATTTTATACTTATTTATTTTTATTAAATTTATAAAAATATTTTTTAAATATCTATATCATAGTATATTAAAAGAATGAAAGGGATAAATGAATTTACCAAGCAATCTTCTTCTTCAATTTTTATAAGAATTAATTTTATTTGATTTTATATAACAATTAATTTTTATCTAAATTAAGTCTATTAAAATTCAAATACAAATATTAATTTTTCCATATTTAAAATAAGTATAAAAAACTAAACAATAATAATTTTAATTATATAAAATAGTAATTATATATTTATATTAAAGTATAATTTCTATATTATATATATATATATATATGTATATTATTTTATTTTATTTTGTACTAATGATTATTTGTATTTAATTATTTTTGAATTCTACATTAAAATATAATTAATTAATTGATGATTCTATAATAAAATTAAGATCAAGTAAAAAAATATCAATATATGTGAAGTTATTATAAAAATTAATTAAACATTAACTTTTATACAAGTTATTATAAATTTTGATTTAAATAACAATAAAAAATTCATAACATAATTTTAATTTATATTTATAAAGATAGAATTTTAAATGATATTTATAATGATAAAATTTTAAGGTGATAAAATCTTATTATAAATATGATATATATAAAAATTAAATTTTATTGATATTAAAATTATTTATTATAATAAAATTTTAAATGATATGTATAATAATAGAATTTTAAGAGGATAAAAATATTATTATAAATATATATAATAATAAAATTTTATTAGGATTATATTATGTATTACAAATAAAATTTAAATGGTATGTATAATAAAAAAATTTTAAGATGGTATATATAATAATAAAATTTTATGATAATAAAAATCTTGTTACAAAAAAGATATGTATAACAATAAAACTTTATTAAGATTAAAATAATATGTTAAAATAAAACTTAAAATGATACAAATATTGATAAAAATATTTTATTATGATTAAAAAGCATTTAAAAGTTATAAAAATGATTTAAATGATGGGTCAAATAATTAATATTGACATGTAACACACATGATAAAATAAGATGCAATTAAATGATTTTAATTAAAATAAACATAATAAAATTAAGATAAAGTAAGAAAAATATTAATTTGTGTGAATGTTAAGTTAGTTGATTTTCTATTTAAATATTTTGCTGTTTACAAATACTCCCACTTAAGTTTTCTCGATTTTTTAATCCAGTAACTAATGGTACAATTTTACATCGTACTATATTTCTTGAGTGCCTTTTATTTGATGTATTGAATTCTGATAGGTATCTATACAGTCATACCACATGCTACTATCCTTTTTTTTTTATTTATCTCACTTTAGTTAAGGTAAGTTGAATTCTTCAAGTAAGCACTTGCACAACTATTCCACTTAGTCATATATGACTCATAGATCTATTTTTCTACTTTATTTTAAAACAGTTTTTAATGACTTTAATTATATTTATTACATTAGTAATGGATCCTTGTAGCAAGATAAGGAAATTTATTACTAAGGATATTTATTATTAAGAGTTACTTCTACTAGGTTATGAATATGCTATTGTCAGATTATTTTTCATAGGGTTATGAATATGTTATTGGCTTAATCTTGTAAGATTATGAACATAATGATGGTTTGGTTATGCTTATTTTAACTCTATGTTGGCTATGTTTGTTTTAATATCCTTATGAACATTATGATGATAATGTGAATGTTGGATTGTTGCTAAGTTTTATATATGCTTATGTTAAGGGGGAGCTTTGTTTGTCAACATTAAAAAAAAGGGAGATTATTAAGTTATTTGATTTTACATTTAAATATTTTGATGTTTATAAACACTCCTACTTAAATTTTCTCAATTTTTTGGTTTAATAACTAGTGGTACAATCATACCACATCCTACTATATTTCTTAAGTGCCTTCTATTTGATGCATTGAGTTCTAATAAGTACTTGTATAGGTATACCACATGCTAGCAATCTGGCTTTAGTTAAGGTAGGTTGAATTCTTCCAATAGGCTCTCATATAATCATGCCACTTGATCAGCGATCATACGCAACTCGCAAACTTATTTTTCTACTTTATTTTAAAATAATCTCTAATAGTTCTAATTGTGTTTATTATATTAGTAATGAGTCATTGTAGCAAGATAAAGGTATTTATTATTAAGAGTTATTTCTACCAAGTAAGTAACTTGATTCTTTCTATTGGATTGCAATTTTCTCTCTAATTATTGGTTATCTTAAGCTCTCTTGTATTGTTGTCTTTTTTTCTCTAATATTATAGGATTCATTATTGTATATTGATAGAATATTTATGAGATTGATATTGATCATAAAAATTTGAGTATAAATCTCGAAAACACTAGGATTTTGAATCTTGATTAAAGAATCATCTTTTGTATTTTTGAAAAGAATAGTAAAAACCTAAACAGTTAGTTAGATAAGTGTATATAAATAAGATTTGTGTTGAACCACTATAAATTTATATTGTTATTTTTGGATTTCAATAAAGTTATTTTAAGAAGATTATATAATTTATTTTTATATAATTTATTGGAAATTTCAATTTTAATAATAATAAATTTTTTACAGTTACTAATAACATCTTATTTTTGTAGAAATAAAAATTATAAAAATCAAGTAATCATAAATATATTAATTAATTTAAATAATTAATCTTATAATGTAAAATTTTTATTTGATATAAAAATAAATTATAATTAATGATGAGTTAAATAATACATATAAGAATGTAAAGTATAATATAAAAATTATTGCAATAAACATATAATTAAATTTAATTAATTTTATTATAAAAATAAATTAAATTAATATAAAAAGGATAATCAAAAGAAAAGTTTAATCTTTTGTATAATAATACAATTTTATTATAATTAAAATTATGTATTATAATAAAATTTTAAATAATATATAATAATATAACTCTATTATGATAAAAAAAACCTATTATAGAAATGATATACATAATAATAAAATTTTATCATGATTTAAATTATGTATTATAATATAACTTTAAATGATATTTACAATAATAGAATTCTAAGAACATAAAGTTCTTATGATAAAAATTATATATATATATATATATATATATATATATATATATATATATATGATTTTATTAGATTTAAAATTATGTATTATAATAGAATTTTAAATAATGTGTATAACAATAAAAGTTTTCTTATGAGTTTGATTATTGTTGACCCTGACTTTTCACCATTATATGATTTTGGATCTTTATTGATGTGGCTAGGATTTAGTCCCTGGTATCGATCCCGATTATACATATAGGCCCCTATGTCTTCCTCTGTGTGTTCTGATGTATAGAACATTTCGGAATTGGTGGGGCCCACCATGGCGCCTGGCGGGTCCCGCCATCTATTCTGAGTGTTCTGTGCATACAGAACACCCTCCCCTGCCGTATACAGGGGCAAAACACTTGAAATGTGGATTATTGCATTTTTGGCCCCGGGTACTATTCACCATGAATAGTGCATAGGCGGGGCCCGCTGCCCCTATTGCCTATTCTGTATATTCTGTATTTACAGAATACAACTCCATGTTGCCTTACGCAAGGCACAAAACTTGGCATCCAAATGCCATCTCTTGGGTCCACTACGCTGTAGGGCCCACCTAGGGCATCAGTGGGGCCCATAGCTCCTAACAGCCCATTCTGTGTATTCTGTACTTACAGAATACATTTCCCAGTTGCCTTGCATAAGGCACAGCGCTTGGCATCGCAAATGCCGTCTGCTGGACCCACTACGCTGTGGGGCCCATTTAGCAATAGCGGGCCCGCTGCCCCTATTACTTATTCTGTATATTCTGTACTTACAGAATACAATTCCATGTTGCCTTACGCAAGGCACAAAGCTTGGCATCCAAATGCCATCTCTTGGGTCCACTACGCTGTGGGGCCCACTTAGGGCATCAGTGGGGCCCATAGCTCCTAACAGCCCATTCTGTGTATTCTGTACTTACAGAATACATTTCCCAGTTACCTTGCGAAAGGCACAGCGCTTGGCATCGCAAATGCCGTCTGCTGGACCCACTACGTTGTAGGGCCCACCTAGCAATAGCGGGCCCGCTGCTCCTATTTCCTATTATGTGTATTATGTACTTACAGAATACATTTCACACCTGCCTATGCGTGGTAGGATACACAGAATGCAAAATATTGCATTTTGGACCTAGGTCACTATTTACTGTGAATAGTATATAGCCGGGGCCCGCTTTCCTCAATTAGCCCATTTTGTGTATTCTGTACTTACAGAATACATCGCTGCCGCCTTACACAAGGCATACCCCGTGGCATCCCGAATGCCACATTTCTAGGCTCACCATGCTGTGGGGCCCGCTTAACACTAGTGGGGCCCGCTTCCCACTATTATCCGTTTTAAGGCATTCTGTACGCACAGAATACACCTTATTCATTGCCCTACTTGAGGCGAAACGCTTGGTATGCTATTTGCCACTTTCCAGGCCCTTTTGTACTGCGGGGCCCATAAAGGTACTAATCATCATGAATAGTATGCAGGTGGGCCCACCGCCCGAATTCACCAATTTAAGTGTTCTTGACGCGTAGAACACATTTTCGCTGATGCCTACGCAAGGCACGACTCACGGCATCCCGTATGCCACATTTTGCCCTTAATGGGCCTATTGGGCCCAAATTGAGCCCATTTAGCAAAACTCGATGTTCGGGGCCGAATTTGAGAAAACTTATAACTGTAAAGTTTCTCGAAATGTCGTTTGCATTTTCCTAGACATATGGCTCATTGGTCGAAAACACAACGTGCGTAGCGCATAGCCTTATAGGCTACGCACGTTGCATAGTAAAGACGTTTGGTCGGGAGCCCTTTCGGGACCGAATTTGGAAAAACTTTCTTCTACAAAGTTTTTCCTTACGTTGAATAACGCTTATATGCTTCGCAGCGAATCCCGGAAGCAACCACAGTGGGCCCTACGTGAGGGTTTCCAAACAATATGCGCGCGCATATTGCCCTATGTGTGCAGCATATAAGCTATGTGCTGCGCACATAGCCCTATATGTGGCGCACATTCCTTTAGGATTTTTCAAATCCGGGCAAAAATTACAAAATTTCCATGCCCAAAAATTACTCTATAAATATAGAGCTCGGGGTAACATTTTAGGGACCCCGAATTTGCTCTGAGAGCAGTTGAAACTCTGCAAAAATCACTCTAAAAATTAATTAAACACTTAATTGATTTTTCCTAAGGATTTAGAGACTAATTAACCCTAGTTAGGCTCCTTAAACACGGAATCAAGCAAGATCTTGGAAGAAAAGCTGCTGGAATAAGGTAAATCCTCCCTTTCTTTCATTTTTCTTCTATTTTCTTCTAATTTTTGGGTCTATATGCTGCGCATATAGACCTATGTGCGCCACATGTAGCACATGTGTGGCGCACATAGGCCTATATGCTACGCATATAGGCCCCGGTTTTCAAAGAAACTCGCGTTTTAACCCCGGTTTTCTTCAGTTTTCTTCCCGATCTGGCCATTTTAGGGTCATTCAAGACCTGTCCATGCCTTGGGTGCCCTAGATCTGCCTTAAAACTTGCTGGATCTAAAATAATTTTAACCCAAAAATTATTTTCCATGATTTGGATGCAAATCCTCGAGCAAAAATCCAGTTTTGGGTCCGATCTACCTAGATCGGGGCTGGATCTAGGGTTTCTGCTAAAAGAATTTCGATTTTGCTTCGGTTTTCAAAGCTATGTGTGCCACACATGGCTCTATGTGTGCCACATGTCCCTCATGTGTGGCGCACATAGATCTATGTGTAGCGCACATAGATCCCGGTTTTCGTAGAAAAATCTTATTTCAACCCGAACCGCTTTGGTTTTGAATTTTCCAGTGACTCCAGTAGCTTTACCATGTACTTGAGGTTCTGGATCTATCATAAATCATCCACATCTACTTGATTTTAGCCTTAAAATTAATTATTTCAATTAATTGCTTAATTAATTGTTTGGTTCATCAAACCGGAGTCCGAAACGAGGTCAAAATGAGGTACTGTCTTCATTAAACATGCTTATTTTGGTCTGTAGTTTAATTCTGTACTGACAGATTGAATTTTCTTGCAGATCCAGAGACTATGTGTGCCACATGTCATGCTATGTGCGCTACACCTTGTCCATGTGTGGCGCACATAACCTGATATGCGACGCACATTGTTTGCATTTTTCCAGAAAAATCATATTTCAGGCCATATTTTTGCCGTATTTTGACGTATCCAGTGGTATTTGAGTTTCACAGTAGCTCAAGTATTCTGGAATAGTCATAAAAAAATTTTTACATAATTAATTTTGGCCTCAAAATTAATTTTTTTACGATAAAATGTAATTTTTACTTGTATAAATACAGTTTTTGAAAGGATTGGAATTAATTGGTCGAGGGGCTATCTCCAAAATATCCCAAGTGATGTTAGCACTCCCAATTAAATTTTCCATGATCAAAAAATAATAATTTTGCTTAAAATTATTTTTATTAAAATGAATTTTCACGATTCGGCTCGTATTAATTCATACAATTATTGCCTAATAATTGCTGGATTTTGACTCTTGGTTCGTACTTTTAAATGGTGTTCGACTAGTTAATTAAATCCAAAATCCATTTGCTACTAATGAATTTTATTTGTTTATTTTGCATATTAATCCATCGTGCATTTTGGATCGTGCAACTCGAGGGAGAAAATGGGTATTACTTAATACCCAGGAAATTATGTATGCGAGGATATTTATGTAATAGGATAGGATTGATTATTCGGTCTGTAATAATTAATTCCCTCTATCTCGTTTGTATCCCCTAATTTCCTCGATCCCTTTCCCGGCCTTTTATTATTTTT